>CAUYQG010272411.1:0-13202 GCA_963574415.1 Tarsius wallacei | reverse complement strand
CGCTCTGCTGAAAAGAATGGGAATGGGAATGGGAATGGGAATGGGAATGGGAATAGGAATAGGAATAGGAATAGGAATAGGAATATAGGAATAGGAATAAGACTGGTAAGAGACCTCCCCTCTGTGTTTGCAAACCCGTGTAATATTTTCGTGTTCTTTTTGCACTCATTTGAGATAATACCTCCCACTCTGATTGTTTCCCATCCTTGCATGAGAAGCGTGGCCTTTTTCCATACTCTCGACCAGGCCACTGTCCTCCAGCGAAGCGAGGAAAGTGGAAGATAACAAAAAAGTTTTTTTTTTTCTTTTCCAACCGGCGATTTCTCTTTTTACTCACGCACTGGTGGAGCATTTGTGGTTTATGCAACTGCATGTACTTTGCCCTTTGTTATTAGAGAAAATGTTCTCAGATGTTCTCTGAAGGGGAGAAACCCATAAATTATTCCCTAAACCATCTCCTGCACTATTCTCAAAATTTCAGGCGTTTTAAAATAAGTTCAATGAACTGCCCTAGAAGATGTGTCATCTGTAACTTTTGTTTTTAAAGACAGCGCGCTTGACTTTCCTTTCAAAAATGCATCAATGCTTGATAAATAGTTTTGAAATGTTCTTATTCAGATGTTGTGTTACCCAACTTATGTGTACTGGGAACTTTTGAAATTACTGTGTGAAGTTCAGGATGCAAGATCTTTCAGAGGAAAAAAATGGAAACTCTTTGCATACATATCTGACAGTTTTTTTGCTTCTGGTCAGTAAATCTTCATCTGTTCACCCATCTCTTCCTTCTTCTTGTCTTAGGTGGGGCTATGGCCTAGACAAAGCAGCAAAGATGATAGAGTCTCTTGCCATCTTTCTGTTGTGCCTCCAACTCTAGCATGAACCAGAAACCATATTTTCAGAACATCAAAATTCAAACAAGAAATAAAAAACTTAATAAAGTCCTACAGTTGTTCATAAACCAAGGTAGAGCTCCAGAATTGTGATGCTTTGGAAGAGTTGATACCAGGAGGTTGTACTGTGGCTAAGTTTGACACCATGGTCATAAAGAACTTGCACAGAATGCTGGCTTTGGGTGGCAGAATGCAGGAGCCCAACGGGACTGAGTTTGAACCTGAGCTGTGTGAACTGAGCCAGTCTCATAATCTCTCTGAGTCTGTGGCCTAATTCATGGAATAGATATAATGACCATCAACTTTTAGAGTATTGTGAGGATGACATGAGAAAGGGGGTGTGCTGTGACCAGCACACAGCCCGGGCAGTGGTAACTGCTGTACTTGGGTTGGGTTATCATTGTAAAAAAACAGCCTCCTTGATGTGTAAACATGGAAACTGTCAAGTTCCTGATATACATGTAAGTCCAAAAAAAATATTCTTAGGTGGGGAGAAGCCAGGAGCTGGAAAAGTAGGGAGTCATTGTTTAATAGGTATAGATTCTTGTTTTGCAAGATGAAAAGAGTTCTGGAAATTGCTTGACAATAATGTGAATGTACTTAATACCACTGAACCATACACTTACAATGGTGAAAATGGTAAATTGTGTGTAATGTGTATTTAACTACAATTACAATTTTAAAAATAGAAAAAAAATTCTAGATTAGAGTGAGTCTAGAATGGGGCTCAGAAATGTACATATTTTAATGATTGTCTCAGATAATTCTAATGCCCACAATCAATGCCTCACACTTTTCCCTAATTTTTTATTTTCAATTAACTATAGATTCACCAGAGGTCATGAAGATAGCATAGAGAGATCCTGGGTACTCTTCATTTAGTTTCCCCAAATGATTATATCTCACATAATTATAGTACAATATTAAAAGCAGGGATTTGACATTGGTACTATGTTGTATCTGGTTTTATGTCATTTACCACATGGTTAGATTTGTGTAACTACTTCCACAATCAAGATACTGATCTCCTAATTCTTCTTTATATCACACCCGTCCCCCACCACCCCTCACCCCTGGCAACCATTAATCTGTTCCCCATCGCTATAATTTTGTCATTTTGAGAATGTTATATAAATGGAATTATATAGTATGTGATCTTTAGATATTGGGTCTTCTCAGCACAATGCCTTTGGGATCCATCCAAGTTGTAGGTATCGACAGTTTGATTCTTTTTATTGCTGAGTAATATTCCATGGTATGGATATACCACTGTTCAGTCATTTACATATTGAGGGATATTTTATTTATTTCTAGTTTTGGTTATTACAAGTAAAGCTTCTATGAGTGTGTACATGTTGCGAACATAGTTTTATTTCTCTGGGACAACTGCCCACAAGTGTGATTGCTGGGCTGTGTGGTGGTTGCATGTTTAATTTTTAAGAAGTTACCAAATTGTTTCCCAAAGTGGATGTACTATTTTACACTCCTACCAGCAATGTATGAGTGATAGAGTTTCTATGCCACCATTTGGCATTGTCACTATTTTTATTTTAGCTGTCCTGAGAAGTATATAGTAGTATCTCGTTGTGGTTTTAGTTTGCATTTCTCTAATAGCTAATGATGTTAAACATCTTTTCATTTGCTTACTTGTCATCAGTGTATCATCTTCAGTGACATGTCTCTTCATGTCTTTTGCCTAATTTTTTAATAAAATTTTTTAAACTGTTGAATTCTGAGAGTTCTTTACGTAGTCTAGATTGAGTTATCTGTGAGATATATATGACTTGAAAATCTGTTTTCCCAAGCTGTAGCTTGTCTTTTTATCCTCTTAATAAGGACTTTCACAGGAGAAAAGTTTTAGATATTAATGAAGTCCAGTTTATCTAGTATTTTAATGGATTATGCCTTTGGTGTCAGATCTAAGAACTCTTCACCAAGCCCTAAGTTCTGCAGATTTTCCATATTATCTTCTTAAAGTGTTTTATATTCAGAGTCATCCACTTTGAATGAATTTTTACATAAGATATGATATTTAGGTCAGAGTTTTTTGTTTTGCTTTGTTTTCTGGCCCATGGATATCCAATTGTCCCAGCACCATTTGTTGAAAAGACATCCTACTCTCCATTGAATTGCTCTTGCACCAGCTGAGTGCAAGAGTTTAAAAACATGCTGGTGTTGCACAGGGTGTGTCTTGATGGCTTATCTTCAGTGGTGGTCCTCCCTGAGGCCTGGTTGGTGTTATCTCAGCTGCAGTCAGGTTATGGATCAACTAACTCCTGACTCCCCCAAGTGGGAGGATCCCACAGTCAGGCTGTTTTAAGGTTTAAGATGAAGAGAGAGAGAGAGAAAAAAAGAACAACTTTAAAATACATTTTAAATTTTGGTAAGTAAATTTTGACAATACCTTACAATCTGTATAAAATAAATGTCTAATCTAGTACAAATGGCTGTAGTTATAACATTCTGGTTCATCCAATGATTCCTAACAATTATTACCAAGGACTCTATAAAACATAGCACTATGAAACTGTACGTTGTACCCGTTGCTCCTGACCTTGGGAACCCATTGCAGAGGATACCCCTAAGCTAACAGGTGGTTACTCAGCTTGTTGAGGGTTACTTCATCATCTGATAATGGGAAAGTTTGGTGTTTTGTTTTTTGTGGGTTTTTTTGAGTCTGTGTTTTTTCCTTTCCTGGTAAGTACAAATCAGTCAAATGGTCTTGGATTACAGAATGGCTACAAAGTCATCTTTGACCATTTTAAAGAATTAAATACACATTTTTTGAAATATATCCCTGAGGGTAAAATTAGTTATACCAGTTCTAAGACACTTTGAGGATCATGTTCCATTTGTATCCCCTTGAAGATGAGCTTGGCTTTCCCAGAGACCCTTGTCTAGTCCCAGTGAATAAATCGGAATCTTTGGGATCCCTTTGATAGGGTGATATTGTACCATTACTGCATATCAATTATTTGCATCCACATTTTAATGTACTGAGTACAAGAATTATATAAGGTATGTATAGATGTAAGAAGCATGGTATCTAACTCCTTGAAAAACAATTTAAAAACAACACAAAATACCAGAGTGACGTCCTTTCGTTGTTGGCATAAGTGGATTGAGAAGGCTTGGAATGAAATCTTTTAAGTTAATATGAAGATAAGGCCTTCCTTTTGTTTGAGAAATCTGAAGTGCCAGTACTTTCTGTACTGCTCATGGCACTTTTTGAGAAAATATACCGTATTCAGGTTGTGTTCTATTTCAGTGGTTTTCTCTCTTTCCAGTTCCAGCTTTCTAATGATTAGTGTTTATATGACATATCCTTTTGTAGCCTTCTATTTTTAACCTATATATATCTTGATGTTAAATGTGAATTTCTTATTGAAAATATAAAGTTGGGTCTTGCTTTTTTATAGTCTGCAATCTTTGTCTTAATAGAGAATAGACTATTGGCATTGATGTAATTATTGATTTGATTGGACTTAAGTGTACCATCTTGCTATTTGTTTTCTGCTGTTCCATCTGTTCTTTTGTTTCTCTCTCTTTTTAAAACCTTCTTTGGCATTGAGTATTAAAAAAAATACCCTATTTAATCTTCACTCTTGACTAATTAGCTATATCTTTTTTAGGGGGATTGAAGGAGGTGGGTGGAAGGATGGCTCTAAGGTTTACAATACAATATGCATTCTTAACTTTCACAAACTATGGCCAAATGATACACCACTTCACAAAGCTGTATGAATCTTAGAACCACATCCTTCCATTTTCTCCCTACTATCTTTTGTGCTATAGTTGCTATATATTTTATTTCTCATAGGTTATAAATTCCATGATATATTGTTATTGTTTTTGCTGAAAACTATCAATTGCTTTTAAACAAATTTTTAACAAGAGAAAAACCCTTTTTATTTACTTTTATACATACCATCTCAGTGCTTTTTTTTTTCTTCTTGAGACGAGGTCTCACTCTGTTGCATAGACTGGAGTGCAGTGGTGAAATCATAGCTCACTGCAGCCTTGACCTCATGGGCTCAAATGCCCCTCCTGTCTCAGCCTTCCAAGTAGCCAGGACTATAGACATGAACCACTGTGCCCGGCCCAGTGCTCTTTATTCCTTTGTGTACATCTAAGTTTTCTATTGTATTAGTTTTCTTTCTCCTAAAGAACTTTGACAAATGTCTCTTCAATATTAGATCCACTGGTGATAAATTCTGTTAGCTTTTGTTAGTCTGAAAAAGTTTTATTTTTCCTTCATTTTTGAAAGATACATTTCTGGTTATAGAATTCTAGATTAGCAGACTTGTTTTTGTTGTTGTTTTAATTTCAGCAAGTCAAAGATGTTATTTCATCAGTCTGGGCCATAGTTTCTGCAGAGAAGTCTATAGTTTAAATTTTTTTTTCCTCTGTATGAGATTTGCCTTTCTTCTTTAGCTGCTTTTAAGTTTCTCTTTATTACTTTTTGGAATTTGACTATGATTTGCATCAATGTGATTAGCACTGTTTTATCTTGTTTGGGGTCTATTGAGCTTCTTGTATCTGTGGGTTTATACTTTTCATCAAATTTGGAAAAACTTCCAGTCATTGTTTTAAACTTTTTTTTTCCTGTCCCTTACTTTTTTCCTCCTCTTATTCTGTGACTCCAATTATTTATATGCTGCCTGACATTACCTAGCAGCTCACAGCTACCACAGCCTCAACCTGCTGGGCTCAGGCAATCCTTCCTCCTTGGCCTTCCAAGTAGCTGGGACTACAGAAGCATGCTACCGTGCCTGGCCAACTTTTTTGATTTATCGTACAGACAAGGCCTTGCCATGTCTCAGGTTGGTTTGAACTGCTGGGCTCAGGCAATCCTCCCACCTTGGCTTCCCAAAATACTGGGATCACCACAACTGGCCTTCTTTTCATTATTTTTTAGTATTTTGTTCTCTGTTGTTTTATTTTGGATAGCTCCTATTGTTTTGTCTTCCATTTCATTTATTATTTTTTTCTTCTGTGGTGTTTAATGTGCTTTTAGTCCCATCTAGTGAAATTGTCATTTAAGGTGCTATTTTTTATCTTTAACATTTTACATTTTTTAAAAGAATTTTTTTCTTTTTTTTAACTCTTAATTTTTTTTTTTTTTTTTTTTTGAGTTGGAGTCTCACTCTGTTGCCCAGGCTGGAGTGTCGTGACACACTCACAGCCATCCCAGCGTCCACCTGCTGGGCTCTGGCGATACTTCCACCTCAGCCTTCCAAGTAGCTATAACTACAGGTGAGTGCTATCACACCCAGCTAATTTTTTTTTATTTATTGTAAATAAATATTGTGGGCTAGGCAATCCACTCGCCTCGGCCTCCCAAAGTGCTGGGATTACAGGTTGAGCCACCGAGCTTGGCCAATTTTTTAATTTTAAAGATGTGTGTCCAATTCAAGGTTAGGTATACAAATGTTCATATGAAGGTACCCTTGTTGATGAGGTGTGCCCTCCTTCCCCGGCAGATTCCCACTACTGCCAATCCTGCCCCCACCCCCACAGTTTCCCGCTACTGCCAGTCCCTTTCTTAGAGTGTGAGGATAATTGTTCAAGGTCCGCTTATGAGTGAGAACATGTGATACTCAGTTCTTTGTTTCTGTGAGAGATAACTCAGTATTATAGACTCTAAGTCCATCCAGGTTGCTGTGAAGTTCAAAACATTTTTACAATCTTACATCTTTCTTACAATTTCTCATGGTGTTCATTTGTAAAAATATACTTGAGCATACTGGACATATTTTTAATAGCTGTTTTAATGTTCTTGCCTGCTAAATTCAGCATCTCTGTCATTTTTGGTTTTGTCTATTAACTTCTTTTTCTCTAGGCTATTATGTACATTTCCTTGCTTCTTTGTAGTTCTAGTAATTTTTAAACATCTTTATTAAATTTTTAAATATGTGACAATATACTGCACATATTTAAAGTGTATAACTTGAAAAGTTTTGGCATATACACATATATGAGTTATTAAATCATCACTACAATCAAGACAATGAACATATTCATTACCTCTAAAAGTTTCTTGTGCTCTTTCTTTTAAAGATGTGGGGTTTTTTTTTCATTTTTATTTTAGATTCTGGGGGTACACATGCATGTTTGTTACATGGACACATTATATAGTGGTGGGATTAGCTCTTAGGTGGCCCATTCTTCATATAGTGAACAATGTACCCAGTAGGTAGTTTTGGAACCCTAATCTGCCTCATCACCTCCCCCCTTATCGGCGTCCCAGTGTCTATTACTTCCATCTTTGTAACTGTTTAGCTCCCACATATGAGTGAGAACATATGGTATTTGGTTTTCTGTTTCTGAGTCCGTTCACTTTTTGACTTACCAAGATGCAAAGGATGATGATCTCTAGCTCCATCCATGTTGCTGCAAGGGACATGATTTCATTCTTTTTTTAATGCCACATTTTCTTTACTTAGTCAGTTATTGGTGGGCACTTAGGTTGGTTCCCTGATTTTACTATTGTGAATAGTGCTGCAGTGAACATGCAAGTTCAGGCATCTTTTTTATGCAGTAAGACCTCTACATACAAACTTTCAAAGATGCAAATACGTGTTCTCATGTCCAATCACATAAGTTAGTTCATGTGTCTAGCATACATTGTCACATGCATGTATCCTCTACAAGTGGTTGTGCTTTCTTTATTTTTCATGTTTGCTTTTTATGTATTATTTGTGTGAAAACTTATTATAAACCTATTACGCTACAGTATTATGTAGTCAATTGTGTTAGTTGGGTACCTAGGCTAACTTTGTTGGACTTATGAACCAATTGGACTTATGAATGCACTCTTGGTAGGGAGCTCATTCGTATATATACTGATTTCTTTTTGGGGGCAATAGGTTCCTAGTAGTGGGATTGTTGGGTCAAATGATAATTTAATTTTTAGTTGTTAGAGAAGTCTCCATACTGTTTTCCACAGAGGCTGAGTTTACAATCCCACCAATAGTGGATGAGTGTTCCCTTTTTTCTGCAACCTTGCCAACATCTATTGTTTTTTGACTTTCTAACAATAGCCATTCTGACTGGTGTGAGGTGATATTTCATTGTGGTTTTAATGTACATTTCTCTGATAATTAGTAATGTTGAGCATTTTTTCTTACGTTTATTGGCCACTTGTGTGTCTTCTTTTGAGAAGTGTCTAATATGTCCTTTGGCCACCTTTTGATGAGGTTATTTGTTTTTTCATGTTGAGTTGTTTGAGTTCCTAGTAGATTCTGGATTTTAGCCCTTTGGGGTATAATTTGCAAATATTTTCTCCTATTCAGTAAGCTTTCATTCTGTTCATTCTGTTGATTATTTCTTCTGCCATGCAAAAGCCTTTTAGTTTAATTAAGTCCCATTTGTCTATTTTTGATTTTGTTGCAATTACTTTTGGGGTTTTATAGTTAGATCTATGACAAATTTTAAGGTAATTTTTATATGTGGTGTGAGGTATGGATTGAAGTTCACTTTTTTGCATGTGGAAGTTGAATTGTCTCACCACCATGTGTTGAAAAGTCTATTCTCCATTAAATTGTCTTTGCACCTTTGTAAAAAAAAAATCAATTTTTATATAGATGTGGTTATATTTTTGGATTGTTTAGTCTGTTACACTCATCTATTTGTTTATCTTTATGCCAATTCCATACTGTCTATAGCCTTATTATAATTCTTGAAATCAGGTATTATTCATCTAAATAGTCAAAGTTATGTCAGATATTCTAAGTCCTTTGCATTTTCATATGATTTTTAGAATTACTTTCTTTTTAGGTTAGTTGCCTTTTATTTCTTTTCTTGCCTTATTCCAATGTCTAGAGTCTACAGTACAATGTTGAATAGAAGAAAAAAGTACAGAAAACCCATTCTCATTCCTTTTTTTAAGGTGAAAGCATTCAGTAAGCACCATTAATTATTAAGAATTAAGCACCATTAAGAATTAAGCACCATTAATTATTATTTTACCCTTAGCATTTTTGGGGAAGAATCCTTTATTATGTAGAGGAAGTTTTATTTTGTTTATTATAATTTTCTGAGAGTGATGATCAGGAATGGATGTCAGATTTTTTCAAATGTGTATTCTGCCTCTATTGAAATGATCATAGTTTTTACTATGTATTTCTAATGATAAAGCAACCTTAATTCCTGGCATAAATCCCAACTGGTCTTGATGTATTCACCTTTTTATACCGAGGGTGCCAAGAAATATAAACACATTTTATGAGATGTTATCTATGTATTGCTTTTCAAAGTTTAATTGAATTGCAGTAGCATGCTGTTCGCTCAACCATGATTCTGCCATTTTCTTTGGCCAGCCTGCCTGTTGCATGGTGACTCTAGCATTCATTTGATTAACACCATCCTTTGAGTGAATATCATACTTAAAATGTGTATACTTTTTTTGTCACCCCCAGCATATTGTTAGATTTGATTTACTAAAATTTTGTTTAGACTTTTTGCTTTATGTTCATGAAAGATAATGACTTGTAGTAGTAGTTGTTTTCTTGCAATTTCTTTGTCTGATTTTGGTGTCGGAGTAACATTGGCTTCAAAGAATAAATTCATGCTTCTCTCTTCTTTAATTGTTTCTTCTTCAATTTTCAGAAATAATTTGTATAAAATTGTTACTTTTTATTTCTTAAATGCCTGGTTGAATTTCAGTGATCAAGCCACCTGGTCCTGGAAATTCTTTGAGGGATAGTTTTTAACTATAAGTTAAATTAGTATAATAGATATAGGGCTATTTGGATTATCTATTTCTTCAGGAATGAGGTTTGATAGTTTGTCTTTCAAGGAATTTGCCCATTTAATTGACATTTTCAAATTTATAAGTATAAAGTTAAAAATATCTCCTTATTATTCTTTTAATATCTGCAGACTCTGTAGTGACATAATTTACTTCATTTCCGGTATTGATAATTTGTGTTCTTTCTTTGGGAGCTGGAGCCCTGGTCTAGTCCCAACCTACCACTTACTAGTTGTCTAACTAATTGCTTCAGCTTCTACATGTGTAAATTGAGAGGGTGGGACTCTTGCAGGTTTCTTCTGCTTCTAATATTTAATAAGTTTGATCAGCCTGCCTAGATGTTTATCTATTTTATTAATCTTCTTGTAGAACCAGTTTTTGGCTTACTGATTTTCCCTATTGTTTTTTATTTCAATGATTTATATTTTGATCTTTATTACTTCTTTATTTCATTTACTTTTTCTATACTTTTAAGGTTGACACAAAGTCATTAAATTAAAATTCTTCTTTTCTAATATTGGCATTTAGTGTTATAAATTTCTCACCAACTAGTGCTTTAGTGGCATGCCACAAATAGTACTATATTGTATTTTTTAAATTTTCACTCAGTTCAAAATACTTTCTAATTTCCATTTTGATTCCATGTTTGACTCATAGACTATTTAGTAATATTTGGGCATTTTCTTAGTTTTTATTGAGTGCCTGACATTTAAATTTGTATGCTATTAAGTGCTAGATTTTGTTATATTGCTTTACTTAAAGAATGTTGACCTTTTTTGGATAGTAACAAGTTACTTGGTGAACATCCTGATCCTTGTTTGGCCCTCTTGAGCCTTGTTTTTAAGGCCTTTGAGTGGCTCCAAAGTAGCTTTTGCTCTGTGGCTACTTAAGCTCATTACTCAGGCATTGCACTTCTGTTCAACATTCTGGCTTGAGGGAATTCAAACAACTTCTAGCACTATGTGAGCTCTGAGAATTGTTCAGTTTACCCTTCTCTGGTACTTGTTCTTCCTCCAACAACTTTTCTTTGCCTGACCTCATGAACCGCAGATTGATACAGTATTTGACCAAAGACTCAAGGGGAATCCTATGTGGATTTCTGGAGGTCTTTCTCTATATAGTTACCTCTTTTCTTATACTCTACTTATACACTACTCTGCAAATCCTAGCTGTCTAGGTGTCCCTGAACTGCAATGCCTCCTTAACTCAGTGAGACCATCAGATTCTGCTTCAGTTCCCCTTTCCTGTGCTGCTGTTTAGAAATTTCATCCAGGCAGAAAGACAGGGTGATTGGCATTTGCCTTATTTGTTTCTCATATCTTGGGGGATAACAAACAGTCCTGTGCTTGTGGTTATCTAATGCTTGAAAATAGTTGTTTCATATATTTTGTCAATTTTTTAGCTGTGTTTTAAATGTTAATCCCTCAGGGTGGCAAATAGAAGTTTCATCATCTCTAGATTTGGGGATACTATTAATTTTCAAGTTCATCTTCATGACATCTTAGCTTTTTTTTTTTTTTTTTTTAGCATTTATTACATTATGTATTTCAAAGCAGGCAGTGCATTCGATAGCACTCCAGATTTGGGAGCTGGAACCCTGATTCTGATAGTTGTCTGACCAGTTGCATAAGCCCTTAGGGAGTCTGTTTTCACATCTGTAAATTAAGATGGTGGGACTCTTCAAAGTCTCTCTACTTTTGAAATTCAATAAGGAAAAATATATAATCTTAATTTTGTTCAAAGATTCCCTAAATACTTCTTGCAGTTTTTATCCTGGCATTCTCTTGATAAAAAAAGAAGAAATTGGAAGAAATATGGAGAAATGAAAACAGAAAAATCAAGATAAAAAACGAAAGTGTGAAGTAGTTGGAAAAAATAAGGCTCTTTCTTGGGGCCAAAAAAGGTGAAAGCAGCATGACTAAAATCAATCAATTTGTACAGGTGTAAACAGAATGAACAGGGAATTGAAAGAGGCTTCCTTGCAGTTGCTGTTTATGCTACGAAATCTGGCATGAAGCGTAGGTTATGACACACAAGAGAGAAATTTAAGCAATATTGGGAAAGAATTTGGAAGTCTCAAAACAAGGTCAGGGAACTCAAGTGCCAGACACACCATGTTGTTGGTGTCAGAGAGAAAAAAAGGTCATTTCATTATTCTATAGAGGTGTCAAACCCACACGTTGTATGTGGCTGAGCATTTCTCTCTGGGAGATAGTTTTCCTCACCAAAGATTCAGAGTCTGTATCTTTTGAAAACAAATATAGCTAGCATATCGAAAAGGCACACCTCATAATTCAGTAAAAATGCAATTTTATTTTTTCCATTGTCCTTTAACAGTGGGAAATTTGGTTGTTGTCTGTGGGGTAACTTTTCTGTTCTCCAGCCTATAGATTTCTGCTTCTTCTTAGTTGACAGATGATCTACTATAACTAAGTCATGTATACTGTCAGATACAAAAAGTAGAAAACTGTATAATACTCAAACCTTTCAGCTTGATTTACTGTTAAATCTCTCTCTCTCCTGCCTCCATCCTTTCTTCCACACTCTTGGGCTAGCTTCAGAATGGAAGCCTCCAGTAAGGTGGGAGCTGGGAGAGGAATAGTCCTTCTCCATTTCTTTATGTCATGTTTCTAGTCCTCCCTGCCCATCTTGATAGCTGCTGTTTTGACCCCACAAGAGTTCAATGGGACTGACGGTGACAGGGAGAGGTGACACATAAGACAATTCTTACTTGAACTAGTACTTTGCCGTTTGGTCTCACTCTGGTCCTGCAGATGCCTCTTCTACTTGAGATATCATTTTCCTGGATTCCAGAGTTTTCCTACTTTCTCCTACAATTTCCTTTATCCAGCAGCTTCTCCTGTTTTTCTGTTTTGATGATCACCGTGACTTCTTCAGCTCCTGGACATTGAGTAGTTCCTCTCTAAGCCCCTTCAGTCTCTTCCAGGTGGTTCTATTTGATGCACACAAGATAGTCCCCATCCTGACTCACTCGGTGTCTTTTTTAATTTAATTTTTTATGTTAAAGATGTGGGGTACAGCCGGGCTCGGTGGCTCAGCCTGTAATCCCGCGCCTTGGGAGGCTGAGGTGAGTGGATTGCCTGAGCCAGTGGGTTCGAGACCCGCCTGGGCAAGCGAGACCTCATCTCTACAATAAATCAAAAAATTAGCCGGGCGTGGTAGCATGCGCCTGTAGTTCCAGCTACTTGGAAGGTTGAGGCAGAAGGATCGCCAGAGCCCAGCAGGTCAAGGCTGCGGTGGCCGGGAGCAGCCACTGCACTCCAGTCTGGGCGACAGAGTGAGACTCCAACTCAAAAAAAAAAAAAAAGATGTGGGGTTAGGTATACAAATGTTCATTATGCGGGTACCCTTGCTGATGAGGTGCCCCCCCCCACGGCAGTTTCCAACTACTGCCAATCCCTTTCTTATAGTATTATGATAATTGTTCAAGGTCCACTAATGAGTGAGAACATGTGGTACTCAGTTCTTTATTTGTATGAGCAATAACTCAGTATTATAGACTCTAAGTCCATCCAAGTTGCTGCAAAGTTCATAATTTT
>CAUYQG010272406.1:0-37519 GCA_963574415.1 Tarsius wallacei | reverse complement strand
GAGGCTGCGGTGGCTGGGAGCGGCCACTGCACTCCAGTCTGGGTGACAGAGTGAGACTCCGACTCAAAAAAAAAAAAAAAGAAAGTGAAAGTCATTCATATTTGGAGTGGGGATTAAGGGCAGAAGTGTCATGGAGGGCATGAGGGTCAGAGCTGCCAGGTACCCATATTGCTGGCCAACGAGCAACAGCAACGCCATGTCTTAGGACAAACAAAATGGCACAAGCTCATCCAGAAGGTCTGTTTAGACTGGGAGGCTCCAGTGCCCTCGGCTAGTCTGTAGGCCTCATATCCACAAGCTTATTACCCACCCTGACTGTCTATATTCCCTCTTCATGCACAGAGGTCCACATGGGCCAGGCCAGGCAGGCTTGGAGGAAAGGGCGGTGATGGGGGAGGCATCAGAGAAAGCTGGGGCTGAGGATGGGGTAGGAAGGGTGAGCAGGAAAAGGGCTGGGGATAGAAGCCTGGGTCACCCCCATGAGGGGGCTGGGAGGAGCCAGTGAGGGGGTCTACACAGAACTGCTCTGGGGGGAAGAGTTTGAAGGACCAGGATGGAAGGAAGTGGGACAAGACTGCAGAAGGATGAGCAGTGGAACAGGCCACTGCATCTCCCTTGGTTGTTGCTTGTAAAAGAATGTTACTTGTTGAAAGCTCTATGTACTCAATGAGGAAAAACTTGGAAGAGTACAAAGAAGGAAATTAAAGTTACCTACAAACTCTTCACAGAGTGGCTTACTTGTTCAAGCATTAACAAAAAAGTTAAGTGTTATATGTGTGCATGTGAAGTGGAATTTCTCCCCTTCTCCATGTACAAAGGGGTGTGTGTATAGGGGAGTATGTACGTGTGTCTATGCACACACATTTATGTATGTGTTTCCCATAAACAAATGGGGAACAAAATTGGAATCATAGATTATTGAGCCTTCTTTGCACATTATAATGTAACATTTCCCTGCATCATCAAATGTTCTTCAAATTAACTTTTTTTAAATGACTGAATAATATTCCATTGTATGGAAATGTCATTATATATTTAATCATTCAGTAAATATTTGACTGAATACTGAAGTTGTTTATCTAGGTTGGATATTTAGGTTTGTTTCTGCCTCACCCCTCCTTTTGGGTAGTTTTAAATAGTGAAAATCTGACACTTGACTTAGAGATTAGGATGATTTAATCTCTCTGAGTCTTTTTCTTCATCTGTATGTAAACTTGGAATAATAATACCTGCTTTCTCCACGTCATGGTTTTGCTATCAGAACATGTGTGTAGGATGTTTCATTGTTTTTATGACTTCATAGTTGCCTAACTTCGAGTGACTTGTTAACTGTTGAGGCTACCAGCAGAGTTGAGAAAAGATGAGGAAAACGTAATGGTCTGGACGTGGATGTGTTGAGGTGTCTCTTGGACAGTGAGGAGAGGCCTGGGGCCTTTGAAAGACAGGATTCTTGGTCAGGAGAAAGGATGAGGCTAGACCACAGCTTTGGGAACCCTTAGCTTCCCCAAAGCTTACAGCTTTCACTGTAAGAATGGATGGTCTTTTCCAAAAGAAAGTGTTCTGTCAGAAAAAAACAAGGCACCTTGGGGGACACAGGTAGAAGAAAGGTATTAACGAGGGATTCAGGAATAGCAATTGAGGAAGGGCACAGGGAAACCAAGATTCTATACAGTCAGAGAAGTCAAAAAGAAAGAAAAAAGAGTCAAGAAAATTCAGGTTTAATTCCCACCAGATACTGTTTTGGGCGCTCGAAAAGTTGACCCTGCACAAATTTAGCTCTGCCCGTCTTGTTTGACTGAGTGAATAATGAAGTTAAATCCTAAAGGTAGCAAGGCCTACAATGAATGAACAAATTTCTCAGTTTTTTTTTTTAACAACAACAACAAAAACCAATCTAAAGAAAGTTAAAACACAATTGGAGAACCAGAGGCCAACAAATCTTTTCTTGAAGCTAGTAGCTATTTAAGCTCAAGGTAAATTAACCTTTGCAATTGTCACTGAGCATCTGTAAAACCTACAAAATGCCACTCAACTCTTAAAAAAAAATTAATAATTGTCTGAGGGCTCCACACAGGGCTCTTCTGACTGAGAAAGAGGAGTGCGCCTGACCCAGGGGAAGCAGCAGCTGGCAAAGCACTGCTGGGGGCCCGTGCTAGTCTGAGCTCTGGGTGGACATTTCAGGATGGAGAAACCTAAGAAAGGAAAGGCAGGTGAGGGGAGGGAGTGGCAAGGACAGAGGAGAAGATGTCAGAAGGAAAAAGAGCAAATGTCCTTTTGATATCTCACTACCCGGAATGACTCTGCTCCTCCCTTCGCCCCCTGGCCCGCTTTTGAAAAAGTTACATATGTTTTTGGGGAAGGATTGAGGAGCCAGGCCTGCTCTCCAGTTCTGGTTCTAACGCTGCCTGGCAGTGTAGCCAAATGTTTTTAGTACTGTAGCTAAACATTTCAGAGGCAGGACTCATAAAACCCCTTCTCTCCCCAAGTGGAGCTCTCACATCTTTTCTGGATTACCTTGGACTACACTCTCCTTCAGAAGAATGCATCTTCTCCCAGGGCTCAATTGAATTTTCTTTTTTGCACCGTTTTCACATATCCTACCATAAGCTTGCACTTGTTTGGCCAGAAAATAATGTTACTAAAAAGCAATAACTGGGCAACCCCTCTGGGTCCCCTCCCACTGTGGAAGCTTCTCTTCTCTGTCTTCTCAATAAATCCTGCTTTCTCAATTAAAAAAAAAGAGCAATAACTAAGCAACAATGCTGGAAACCTCAACCCGAGTCATCCAGCTCTGAATCTCAAGTTCTCTTCCCTGTGCTACAGACTCACCTTTTTTTTTTTTTTTGAGTTGGAGTCTCACTCCGTCGCTCAGGTTGGAGTGCAGTGGCATGCTCATGGACACCCCAGTGTCGACCTGCTGGGTTCATGCAATACTTCCGCTTGAGCCTTCCAAGGAGCCGGAACTATAGGCATGCACTACCACACCTGGCTAATTTTTGATTTATTGTAGAGATGAGGTCTTACCAAGTTGCCCAGGCTGGCCTCGAACCCGCAGGCTCAGGCAATCCACTCACCTTGGCCGCCCAAAGTGTTGGGATTACAGGCTGAACCACCACCAAGCCTGGTCCAGACTCACCTTTTGAGTTTTGTCGCCTCTTCAAGTCCAGCTGGTCACCATGTCTTGGGGATTCTACATCTGTAATGCTTCTAAATGTTGACTTGGAAAAAAGGGCTTAAGTTCCAGTTTAAAGTACACTCTGAGAAGGAGAATGTTTGTCTTTAGTATCCCTCTTAACTCTGCTTTTCTATCCTTCTTCTCTCCTCTCTCATGAGGCCCCTGAGACTCAGAAGCCCATGCTGCCACGTCCTTCCAAGGTCTTCTCTCTGGCATCAGCTTTGTGCCAGCTCTCCTCATCTTCCCTCCCAAACCTTCATAGGCCCCTGTCCTGGAGCCTGTGTCAGCCAGTCCTTGCCCATGTGTGACTGGACTAATGCAGGGAATGTCTGTGCTTAAAGCAGGGCCTTGTAAAGGTAGAATACCCTATCTCAACAGAGGGAGCCTAAAGGTCAGTGTTCTGGGCACTGTGGAAGCCGAGTGGAGGATGCAAAGCATCCTGGTGGCATCCATCTACACATCGTCTACCTGGTAAAAGAGAAGAATCTTTGGAGTTAGGCTGACTTCATTTCCACAGTCAAGCTGTACAATTCTGAGCAAGACACTTAACCTCTCTATGCATCAGTTTTCTGGCCTATAAAATGGGACTATTTATTGTACGTAGCCCAGAAGGCTGAAATAAGGGTTAACTACCACATCAACAATCAACTCAGTCCGTAATACATCTTAAGTGCTTAATTAATATAAAATAAATAAAGATGTAAAACATCTCTATCATTTTATATGTAGGACCAGCCCTCCGAAATTGGACTCTGACTGGGAAAGACCATCCTCAGGGTTTCTCATCTTGTTTTGCCACTTCTCTTTTCTCTTACCCTGTAACCCACAATCCCAGGCTTTCCCTCCCTCACTTTCTCAATGTTATTAATAAACAACAACAACAACAACAACAACAACAACACAGGATTCAGACGTGGGGGGAAAGAGCTGCTGCAGATGGCCCCCTCACCTCCATCCTGTATGCCATTCCACATTTGCTTACCTTCCAGAGTAACCCACAGGCCCAAGTCAGGGGTGGGGGGTGAGGTGGGAGGGGAGGGATGCTCACCAGCAATAGCTCCTTCCAGAATTCCCTCCCTCCTGTGAAAATGGATGCCTCTACTATAAAAACATAAACCAGGAGTCTCCAAAAAGCTACGCATCGCTGAAATGCTTCCTTTCAGGGCTGGAATAGTTTCACAGAAAGCATATTTTACTTCTGAAACAGAACCTAGAAGCCAGTGGCTGCCCCTGTGGTTTTTCAACAGTTTACAGCAATATTGGACACCACCAAAGTGCCTCTTCTTTTCTTTCCCGGAGAACTGAGTTACAAAACACTGGTTTCTATTAGGGTGTGTCTAGCACTTTCTGTGCTGCCAAGACTTCCATTTTTATAGTCTGCACACTGGTAGATTTTCCATGAACAGGCTCAAATTTATTCCCAGGAAATGATGTTTAGGGAACCCAATATGAATGTGAAGGCTGTTCTGCCTTGGGATTTATGCCATGCAGTTGTCTAAAAAGAATATTTCTGATATATAATAAAATATTTTTCCAGCATACTTCTTTTATAAATATATATGTATATATATATTTAATCTGGCAATCTAAACTGCTCCAAAGAGGCCTAGATAAAGTTTTCACTTAACTCTGTTTAATATATATATTAAGGTATATACATATGAGAGAGAAGGGTATTTGCTGCCCTTATATGATTTTTTTGATGGGTTGTCAGAGGAAACTTGTCTTTTAAATTCTTCTTCTCTATCCTTTTATGTCTATACTTGTATAGAATATAGCCCAAACACCCACCTACACAGGCATTTAACATAAAGAGTTGGAAGCCAAGTGACTAAAAAAACAAACACAATGATTTATATAGTATCTTTGTAGAGATTTACATGTGAATTTGAATGGGGGCTAAGGGTAACTCTGGAGGAAAATGAACCAGTTAGAGCAACATGCTAATGGAAAGTGTGACCATTATTGAGCTTTGTTGACAAATAAAAAGGCAAGTGCTGTATTTTTCAAGAGAAAAATAACACAGGAAATAGAACTTCATATGTATATACTCACACACATTCTCTCTCCACCTCCAGAAGCCTTCCTACTAGAACTCTAAATCACATTGCCCCATGCTCCAAATCTTATACTATTTATTGCTTGTGCTGTCTTATCTTACAGATTCAGTTTTGGGTAGGTGATTTCTCCCACTTATGTAGATTCAGTTTGCGTGGGGAGGTGCGCATGATTGCAAATCTCTTGAAGACCACATCTAATTCCATTTCTGTATCCTACCACGGCACCCAGCACCCCTCTGAACACAAAAAAATCTGATCAACCACTAACCATTCGATTGTGTGGATTGCACAGTGGGTACAGAGCTACGAGTTCTAAAATGGCCACTTTAATCTGGCAACCTAAACTGCCCCAAAGAGGTCTTGGAAAAAAAAGTTTTTTCCTTAACTCTGCTGGTAGACAGGGCTTCCATTCCTGAAGAAACATCCCTGAAGAATTGTGGAGGCACTGTGGTGGATGCTGCCATGTCCTGCCTCGACTCCCCTTAAGGAATGAAAGACTTCTTATACAAGCTGCCAGGAGTGCTGCCTGCAGAAGCCCTCAGCTGGAGGGAACTGCCTCACCCAAGGTCCTACATGGCTCCTTGGGAAAGTCTGCCTTCAATGATACCTCGTTTTAGGGGTATACAGGTATAAAGGCCTGGTTCCCTCACCCCAACTCAGAAGAGTTCTGAAGGGCCATTCTGGCTCCAGAGATATCGTGGGCTTGGCTGACACTGTAGGGTTTGCACTCCAGCTCAGCTTCTCCCTCTGCCCAGTCCAGCTTCCTTCCCCCTTTCCTTCCCTTGCCTTCTGTAGGTCTTAATCTCAAGAGAAGTCCCACATAAACCTTCTGCATGCTGCTAGCCATCTCAGAGTCTGCTTCCTGGGAAACCAACCTACAGCACCATTCATCTATCCATTCATCTATCCACCCACCCACCTACCCACACACCCATCCGCTCATCCACCCATCCACCCATCCATCCAACCATACATCTATTCAGCCAGCTACCTGCCACTGTGTTTAATAGACATGAGTGGTGTGCGCTGATATGATACAGATGGAAAATACCCAGTCCTCACCCTAACAGTCCAGCACAGAAGTAACCATAAAATACACATGAGAAAGTGGCTGTTGTCAAGGGAGGACATATACACAAAGACATGTATTCCCAGGCAAGAGAGGCCAGGAATCTTCATGCAAACATGCCCTATTGCCCCATCCAATGTCAAGCCCTGAGGACAGGGTGGGCTATGTCCTTATGTCTCTTCTCATTTCCCATAATTTCTAATGCAGAGTACAAGAAATCTTAAAACACTGGAACAAAACGAAATATGGAGGGAAAGCTTTGGCAGTTCTACTTTACAGGACAGGTTTCTGGCTGCTGCTCTGACCTCTTAGGGCACAAAGTTCTCAAGAGATTCTTCAAGGTGCTCATTCATTTATGACATCCATAAAATCTCGGGAATGGGAAAATGCACAAGACGAGGTTCTGATTTTCAAAGCAGCCACAGCTCATTGTGTGGACGAGGCAGATATCTGTGCAAATTTCAACAAACAGGAACAAGAAATGGGAATATGACTAATAGCCAAATGGCACATGATCCCCAGGCTGTCTCTGCCCTCAGCTGGCCAGCACATCCATCGTCAATCTGTCAGTTGACAAAGATTACTGAACAGCCTCCATGAGGAACCTCACAACGAGAATCAACACAACCCCACACTTCACAGTCTCTCGAAACCAATGCACCTGTGAAGTTTGCTGTCTAAGGGAGATAAGAACTTTTAACCAAAACATCCCTACTAAGTGCTTGAAGGAAGAGGGAACGTTTGGAGGGTGGGGAGCCTGTCTGCTGCCTTCAGGGCATCTTCACCCAACTAACATGCCGCCATCTCCTTCCACTCTCCCTCTCCTGTCACCGCTTGTACAATCTGTCATCAACGTCTGTTGTTGATTATCTGAAATTCCATTTGCATCCTTCCTCTTCTGCCTTGCCTTAGTGCCACTACCCTCTCCGATACTGTGGCCACACCCTGGGAGCTGAGGTGCCAAGTCCAGGCAAACTCTGCATTTCTCCATCTCTGCCAGACACAGCTTCTGAAAACCCAGCGCTCATTAGGTCATGTCTCTGCTCAACAATAGTGGGAGCTCCCCAGGCACTGTGAGGGCCAAGTTTGTAAGCCCCTCTTCTATGTGGCCCTCCCTACACTCATGTAGCTTTACTTCCCAGGACTCCCTAGTATATACTCTATGCTCTAGTTGCCTTCCTGTTTATTTGTACCTTTGCTCAAGCTGTATCTGACTCCTGGAATGTTTTTCCTCCTCACCTGCCACCTCCTCCAGAGGATTCCTTTTTTTTTTTTGAGTTGTAGTCTCACTCTGTCGCCCAGACTGGAGTGCAGTAGCCGCTTCCGGCCACTGCAGCCTCGACCTGCTGGGCTCCAGCGATCCTTCCGCCTCAGCTTTCCAAGTAGCTGGAACTACAGGCACACGCTACCACGCCCAGCTAATTTTTGATTTATTGTAGAGATGAGGTATCGCCAAGTTGCCCAGACGGGTCTCGAACCCGCGGGCTCAGGCAATCCACTCGCCTCAGCTTCCCAAGGCGCGGGATTACAGGCTGAGCCACCGAGCCCAGCTTCCTTTTTTTTTTTTCAGACAGAGTCTCGCTCTGTCACCCAGGATGGAGAGCAGTGGATTATAGCTTACTGCAGCCTTAAACTCCTTGGTTCAAGGGATGTCTTAGCCTCCTGAGTATATGGGAATACAGGTGCGTGCCACCAGACCTGGCTAAGTAAAAAAAAAAAATTTTTTTTTTTAGAGGAAGGCTCTCACTATGTTGCCCAGACTGGGCTCACGCGATCCTCCCACCTCAGCCACCTGAGCAGCTGAGATCACAGGCGTGAGCCACTGCACCTGGCCCAATAGGATCCTATAGAATCCCACCCACTCCTTGTCACTTGGTTCACATGAACCAAACTGAGGACCTAGGGAGGAGAGTGACAAGAAGGGCAGAATAAGGGGCCTGCTGTTTCCCAGTCCTTTTTTTTCTTTTGACGTTTCCCTACCACATTCTAACTCCATCATATGGAAATGCTTTCTGCAGCACTGACCCAGGCACAAGGATGCCCCATCAGCTTGACTGCCCTGAACAACTGCGCAAGGAAGGTACTCACTTGCCCTCAGCTGGGTAGGCTGCCTGGGTCTTCCAAGCCAGAAAGGGAAAAAGCTGACATCGTTAATGTGTATTCCCATGTTGCTTTGTAGGAAAGATTCTCAACTACTCCCGAAAGAATACATCAAGCTCTAGGATTTCTGAGAGGTGGATGGTGGGTTTGCCAAAGGAAAGACTGCCAAGTTGGGTCTCTGGAAAGAATCCAGTGCTCCATAAACCCTGCCTCTTTCCTAATCATAGAATGATCCATTTAATGACAGAAAGGCAGAGGAGAGCTACAGGCCGCACAATGACACAGAAGCATCAATCTGTTTCCTGAAAACAAAAAATGCACATCAAGACAAAGCTCATCCCTCACCACCCCACCATCCACTGCAGGGTATGGCTCACTGAGATCTGCAGTGCACGCCCGCAGCAGGGACACCTTTGGAAGAGTCTCTTGCAAGGGGTGCAATAAAAAGCCAGTAGACTACAGAGGCTCCCTCACTCCTCTGCCAACAGGTGACCAGAAAGGTGAACACAATGGCCAAAAGTAGCAAAAAGGAAGGCAAGTACCCTCATGCCTCCTGCCACCTTAAAGAGAAAAGTTTACAGTGGGGTCAGGGGGGTGGGTGGGTGAAGGAAGGGGGCTGCCCCCTCTTCTTCCATTGGAGGCAGCATGAAAGAAGGAACCCCTCCATCTTCACATTAGCAGGCGGATTGGGTAAGGGGTTCTCTGCTTTTTACAACTTTCTCTAGAACTGGAGGAGAATTCCAGCAGCAGGATGGAATTGTCCCCATCTTCATGCCTTGAGCTGAAAGGTGGATGAAGATGAGAAGAGATAAATTTAAAAGACTCCCCCTCCCCCACCAAAAACACAAACATGTATGTGCACACACCAGAGAGAGAATGAGAGACTGAGAAGGAGAAAATTCAAAACAAATCTCTTTAGGCAATGATATGAATGTGATAATGACACCAATACGAATTGTTTTATACATGCCTCGTGATTTATATTTTATAATGATAAAAGTTCATATTTTATAAACACAAAATATAATATTTTATGAACAAAATATTCTATTTATATTTTATAAATCACTGGGGGGCCTTATTTAGCAGTATTCTTATAATAAAGAATGCAATCAGGTGATGACCAAAATAACAGCCACCATTTACTGAATAATTACCAGGAACACTGTTTACATACTATTTTATTTGATTTTCGTAAGCTCCTTGTATTATTGTCATCCCCACTTTACATAGGGGGAAACTGAGGTTGGAGAGGTTAAGTAACTTGTCTATCAGGAGGAGAACAAATTCTGGGTCTGTCTGACTACAGAGTCTAGCCTTTTATCTCTGTAAGGTCTATCTTTTTTTTTTTTTATCATATTGTGGGGTACAGTTAAGGATTAGGTATACAAATATGCTTCGTTCAGACACCCTTGGTGATAAGAGGTGTCTCCCCGTCCCCAGACAGATATTGAGTATGTAAGGTCTATCTTATGGCAGGACTTTTTACAAGTTCGGAAAGGGAAGGACATAGAGGAGGAAGCAGCCCTTACATCTGAACTCCCTACAACGCAGGTGTGCAAATATGTACCTGCACGCACGCACAAACTCCAAGAGGGCCCACTTACTCTGTTGTTATTTCTCAGTTACACGCCCAGTCAGCTTCCACAGATTCCGGGGCACAGATGAATGTCAAGTTCCTTTTAGGAGTAAGGGTCAACCCCTATGGATAACAAACCCATCATTTAACCTGTATCTGAATCTCAACAAGGGTTTCCATTTGACAGGATGCAGTCACAGTGAGGTTGGTGAATTAGCATCCAGTTTTGAAGCTTTGTCATAAAGAATACTTTAAGACAGAAAATGAGTGATACTGAATGCCATTTAGCAGAATGGCTTGTGACATTAAAATAAATGTTCAGCTTGTGAGATACAAGCACACGCAAAAAGAAGAAACCACTGTAGAAAACAGTGAGGCACAAACAAATGGTGACAACTTATGCGAGCTGGCTGCCGTATTCTCCATCACACCCATCTGATCCCAGTGATGTTTGCTGTTGGCTGTGCAGAGGCCTTCCGGTACAAACTGACCTGGACATACACAGTGGGTACTAAACTCTGAGGGGGCGGCGAGGAGAACTCTTTCCCTCCCCTTCCACCCAAGTACAGAGGATTCTAGAGATTCTCTTCCCTCCCCCATTTTCCTCCCTCTTTCTCTAAGCCCACTTCTCCTTCTCCTCCTCACTCTCCCTCAACGTTGCCCTTAACTTCACCAGCAGAAGAGATGGAGGGCTGGGGTAGGGTAGCATGAAGAATATAGTCCCTGGGATTTTAAGGGAGTTAAGGGTCAGTGTCAGTGTCCCCTTCCTCCTTGAGCTCAGAAAGTATATACTCAGATACACATAAAACACCCACTGGAACTTTGAAATGATGAGAGGAGACCTACAAACCACCTGTGAAGCAAAATCCGGGTGGTTTATAGTCACGGAAACATACAGGCATGCAAAGGGCTCATGTTTATGAATTATATCCACACATACCTACGCAAAGCAGGTGGTTTCTGGGTGTGCGTGCACACACACACACACACACACACACAGGAATCCTCACATAAAGGCATCTTGGCAATGCCACCTTTTCTTTCTGCCAGCCTTGTCCCTTCCCACCCACCCACAGGTGTGGACCACAGCCACCCTCTAAGGGGCCTGCTGCAGGGTGAAGGGGGTCACTAGGCCCTGGCTACTTCCCGGCTGTGAGGCGTGGCAAACCCTTTAACCTCTCTGAACCTCTAAAATGGAGATAATAACCGCCTGCCTGGGGGCTGTGAGGATGAAAGGAAATAATAGTAGCTAGGGCGCTGTCCTGCCTGGCTCCTGAACCTGCCATTCCTACACCCGTGCCTGGACTAATGTTGTCTCCTGTCACGTAATCCCACCCTTGGCACTCTGGTCTGACACTGGGAAAAGCAGGGGCTCGGCCGGGGCCACGGTCTGTACCAAGAGGGTCCCAGCCCGCGGATCACAGGTTTGTGGGCCAGGACTAACCTTCAGGGCCACACGGGCGCCGGAAGTCGCGGGCACGTGCGGAGGGCGAGCCAGGCCCAGGTGCGTGGACCCGTGGGCGGGGGGAGGAGTGGGCCGGTGGAGGGGGAGCAGAGCCGGTCGGTAAGTCAACCTAGGCGGTGGGTGGCTTCCTCCTGTTGCTCAGTATCAGGAAGAGGCGGAGGAGGACGCTCATTTTTTTCCCCCTAAGTATTTATCCACTTAGTGCTTCGATAACTATCGATCGTGGAAAGCCGGCGGGGCTTCTTAAAGGCGAAGCCGGGCTCCTGCGCGCCCCCGCGTCTGAGCTTGGGGACAGTCCGCACCCCTCCGTCGGCTGCACGGGCGCGACGGGCGAGCGCTCCTGCCCGGGCTCGCCCAGCAGCCTCGGGAACTGCAATCACGAGCTATGATTTGATCCTTGTCCATCCACTCGAGGGGCCTTTTCTTCCCAGAGGCCCCCGTCACGCCCTCCGACCCAATCACCTGCTCCGCGGCGTGGCCCGGCGCCCCGGGTTCGAGGACTCCAACCGGCTCGGAAAGTTATTTCAAAAGGCAAATGTGTTGCAACCCTCGCCGCAGCAAACTCCCGAACCCTTCCCCGCCCCCACCCAGCCCCGGCGACCAGAGCCCGGGCAGGAGGCTGGCAGCGAGAAGGGCCACCCCGAAACGCATCTTCTCTCCCTCCCGCGCGCCCAAGTGCCACCGGGTGCGGGAAGCCCCGAAGCAAACTCACGGCGCGGAGCACTCCCCCAGTCCTGGCCTGGAAGGGATCGGGCTGCTGGGGACCGGTCTCCCGCCCGGCAGCGCCAAGAAATGCTCGCGGTTTCCTGCCCCAGCCTCCCCTCCTCCCCAGCCCCAGCCCAGCCCTCCCGGCGGAGCTGCCGCGGCCCCTCGGTACCTGCGGCGGTCACGGGCTCGCCCTCGCTCTGCTCCCCGGAGTCCGAATCCATGCTGCGGGCAGCGGGCTGGGCGTCTACGGCCACCCGCCCGTCTGCGGGGCGCTCGGGCCGGCGTCCCGGCTGGGCTGCCGCGGCGCACTCTGCGCGGGCGGCGGGGCGGCTGGAGCGCGGGCGGGCGCGGGCTGGGCGGTGCGCGGCGGCCGCGGCCAGGGGGCGGCTCCGCAGAGGCGAGCGCCGCCCGCGCCCCGCTCCGGGCGCCCGCCGGCCGGTGCCTGCGCGAGGCGAGCGCGGGGCGGAGGCTGGGGCGCGCCGGAGAGCGGGGGGCGGGGGCAGGCGCGAGTGCGAGGAGCCCCGGCGTCCGGCGCCCGGCGGCTCCGGGCTGGGGCTGAGAGCTCGGGGGCGGCGCCGGTGGCCCGGGACTCGCCGAGGCTGCCCCAGGGAGAGGCCACGTGCGTAGGATTCGTGGTGAAAAAGCGCCTCGACCCGCGTAGGAAAGAAGAGGTTCCGAGTGCTCCGAGTCCTGAGGTTCCGGGGCTCGAGTCTGATCCCGCCGCTCGGAGACTGGGGGCGAGACCTCTGTGTGTCTGCTTCCTCACTTGGGGAATGGGGAAAGGGGGTCGGATGAGAGTTTCTTTCTCGCAGAACTGTTGTTGGGGGACACGGAGGATAACGCACGTGATGGCGCAGGGCCTGACACCTCGCGAGGAAGTGAACCACGCGGGCGCTGTTTCTAGGCTCTCCCGTGTGGGCGTGGCAGGTGGGGCCGGCCGTGGTGGAGCCGGTTCCGAGCGATCGGCGAGTTGGAGCCCCGGCTCGCCTGGAAGGCTGGACCCGCCCTGCCGCGGGATCAACTAGTCGTGCAACTTCGCGCCCGCGACCAGAGGGACCAGCATGAATCTTCAAACCCTTTTTCGTGTCGACAGGATTAAACACAGTGTTAAACTTCCTTAATGTCCCCCAACCCACATCCCACCAAAACAGCAAACATCTGTAAACCTACTTATTGCGAGTCCCAACGGGGATGACGTGGGGATGGGGTGGGGGGGGATGCACGAAGCAATAAGGTCTCTGTTGTTAACACTGGATTATCCTGGCTATTTTGTTGTCACCCTGAGTTACAGGTTCTAACTCTCACATAACCTCAAGCAGGCTTCTCTCAGAAAATGCGAACTGATGACCTGAGCAGAAGGAAATCAGGAAGAGAAAGTCTGCTAAAAAACATTTTACTCACTGCTTCCTACACGCCTTCCTGTAATCTGTATAACGACCCAGTAAAGACTTTGGGTTGGGTTATTTAAAATTACTTTGTGGAGGTTAAAACAAAAAGATTGAGAGTTGGCAATTTCATAGATTTCAATGAATTGTCATTCCCATTTTACAGATGTGAAAACTGAGTCTCAGAGTAGGTAACTTCCCTGTGGTTTCAGGTCCAATAAATGGGTGAACTGGGCCTTGAAATCAGGCCTGTCTGATGTCCCTTCCTGCTCCTAACTGCTGTGAGGTAGTGTCATAAGTGAGTTTTGGCTTTTGGCCTACCACAGGGCTGCCTTCTTCAGTGAAGAAGTGGAGTTTTCTGGATGGCCAGACTCATGGATGTTAGTGATAAAAGTTGGATGGATTTCAGTGAAATGGTCAAAAGAGCCCCACAATAGAGGTGTGGTCTTGGGTAAATGGCTTGACCTCCCTCAGTCTCCTCATGTGTTAGCATCACCTTCATAGGGTGGTTGTAGAGGAGCAAATGAAGTCATGAGTGTGGAAGCTGTTACCCAATGCCTGGCACCCGGTTAATGTTAGATAAGTGGAAAAGACATTAATTCTTAGATCTAATGCATCCTGTTTAGAAAAATAAGATTTTTCAATTGCATTTTTAAATGAAAAGAAAAGAGTAGTAGCCCAGACGCGGTGACTCAAGTCTGTAATCCCAGCACTTTGAGAGGCTAAGGTGAGAGGATCACCTGGGTTCAGGGGTTTGAGACCAATCTGGGCACCTTGGTGAGACCTCATCTGTACAATTAAAAAAAAAAAAATTAGCCGGGCGTGATGGCCTGTGCCTGTAGTTCCAGCTACTTGGAAGACTGAGGCAGAAGGGTCACCTGGGTCCAGTGGGTCAATG
Organism: Tarsius wallacei; assembly: GCA_963574415.1. Lineage (NCBI taxonomy): Eukaryota > Metazoa > Chordata > Mammalia > Primates > Tarsiidae > Tarsius > Tarsius wallacei. The sequence continues at coordinate 23,080 of CAUYQG010272406.1, read as the reverse complement.
CTGCGGTGGCCGTGAGCATGCCACTGCACTCTAGCCTATGCTACAGAGTGAGACTCCAATTAAAAAAAAAAAAAGAGTTTGCCATGATAGCTCTGCAGTCTTAAAGTAAAACAATGATGATACTTCACAAGGCCATGCCTAGATGCAGCAACAGGAAGTGTGAAACTTTCTCTGTTCCTTGCACTTGGTGGAAGCTTTTTTGGTTTTGTTTGTATGTTTTAGTGGACAGGTGGTCTGGGTCGCCAGGGGAGGGAGACAGTAGTGTCATGGAGACATCTATGTATAACGGTGAAAAAGAACACAGGGAGGCTCATGTATAGGAATTTGATCAACAGTAAACAAAGCACATTTACAACCCATGTATGCCCATCAGTTGCCAGATCTTTACTGAGTACCTAGCACATTTTGGCCCAGAGATAAATGCTTGGTGGGCGGGGAGGAGGATGAACTGGTCAAAGTGCCCTGTAAATCTCTGAAACCAGTCCTTTGGTAAACAACATCTATTCTTTTAGTGGTTCCCACATTCACTCATCGTATACTTCTGCAAAAGGAGGCAGGCGTAGAATGAAAAATTGAATGTGGAATTAAACAATGGAAAAGAGAGATCCAAACTAAATAAGATCTTCATTCCAATTTCCTATGATATGCAATCTGTTGTCATGGGACAGCAAGACAAAGGGAAATGACTGCTGGCACGTGTGTGAGTTTAATGAGGAACATTGGTGGGACATGCCTTATCTAGTCTCCCAGTATGGAAAAATCTGAGTATGTGAAGGAAGTCCTTAAAATAGTATCCCATGACCATCATCTCCATTAAAAACAGTGAAATATATAAGGTGGTAAATCTCTCTTTAAAAACAAATTCTGGCATATTTCTTGGGGAAAAAAAAAGCTCCTAGGGAAGAAAAAAGAGGCAAAGGGTTTCTGTAGTTCCTCTGTATATTTTTAGAAGAATGGCATCACTTTGCAGACTCGAATCTAGAGGCTCAGGGTTATAAACCACCTTCCTCAGTGTTTCCACTACATCTTTTCAGCCTGGCAGTTCTTCAGACATACGAGTTTTTAACTCTCATTGGTCATTTCTTAACTTCAGTGAACAAAATCGTTGACTTTTTAAGGAAATTTGCTCGTCTGGTGGGAACAGCATATCTATTTGTAAGGTGTCAAGAAGCAGATAATAAAATAGATCCATTTCTGCTAACACAATAATACTCTTTAATCCGAGCCAGTGCTATGACTCATCTGCCTGTCTCCTCTTGTGGGATGGAAAGGGAGCTGTCGGCAAACCTCCCGCAGTGGGAGGAGAGAGGGAGATACCTTTCACATGCTAGGGCCGCTGCTCGGCTTCGAAAACGCACAGGCTCTAGAAGGACTGTTTTCTCTAGACTGAAGTGGCCCTTGGCCCTTAGGGGTAAGTGGTTAGCCCCATTTTTAATAACTTGTCTCAAAACAGATACTAGTCCCAAGATGGCTCTGTAGGCAAGCTGGAGGCCAGGTCTAACCTGGTTTTGTATCCATCCGACCGAAAAAGTGCTGGAAGACAGCCTTGAAAGAGGGGGCCTTTCCTCTTTCTTGCTAGCAAAAAAAAAAAAAAAAAAGCTTTTATTGTTCCTGCCTCTTATCTCAAAAGTATTGCATGTCACTGTAGAAAAATTGGAAAATACATATAAGCAAAAACAAGAAAATATATTTATTCATAATTCCCCCAGTTGCAATCACGGTTAACATATCTTTTGAAAATTTTCCCTTTGTGTGTAGAGCATTCTGCTTTTATAACTTGCTTTTTCCCTTCAACAGCGTATTGTGAACATCATCCCATCTACTCTTTGACAGCATGATTTTTAATAGCTGTGCAGTAGTCTACTGGATGGGTGAACTGTAATATATTTAAACAGACTTATATGGGCATTTAGGTTGTTTGCAATTTTCTGCTATAATAGCATAAGTAAGTATCCACATGTCTAAATCTTTGCACATATCTTTAATCAATGTTTGTGAACCTTCAGCAGCCTCCCTGGTTTAACTTGGGAGAAAGAAACAAGACAGAAAATTGCAGCTAACAAAATAATTGCTGTATCTATCCCGAGACTTTAAGAATGTTCACGGGCATGATCTCTGCTAGGCAGAGGGTAGGTTATTTGAATTCCCTCTTGTGTTTGTCAAGCATTCATTGAGTCCAGAGGAGATTCCTATAGGTTTTGGAGAGGAATGGGAAGTTTCCTTCCACCCTTTCTTTGTGGGCAACATGTCTTCTGCATCCATCCAAGTCCAGACACCTTGTAGGAGGCAGAGGGTGGATGAGGCTGGCAACTTGGGCATTCAGCTGTTCTCTCGGGTTCTTAGCTTCTGCTTCATGAGCTGTCTATGGGACAGCTTCCTGAGTGGTTAATGCAGTGACAGCGACTCTAAAGCACTGATTCAGAGGGAGGGGGACATTGAGAAGGAGAAGGGGAAAAGAGAAAGAGGGAGAGAGAGGAAAACTCCATGGGCCCAATCTCTTCTGGGCCCCAGCCCAGCTTCCTACGGGGTTCTTGGTAAGCCTTTTAAATAGCAGTACCAGGATAGTGGGTTCAGCCCTGCTGTGAGTCTCCCTGATGGCATATGGTGCCTGGTCTCGCTTATGACATTCACTTTGGGGCTACAGAATGTGACTGTGCCACTGTATGGAAGCTGTTCTTACAAGGATCCACACATCTCTTCTGTGGGCACCCCACTGACTGTTTTAGCCTTGCTCAGTGCCTCGCCATCTTCCAGGGTCCTCACACAGCTCTGTGGCATGGAAAATGTCAATACTCTTCCCAAAGGGGAGAAGACAAAGTCAAGACCCACAAGGGTTCAGCAATAACCAGAGTCTTTACAGTTTTCAGGAAGATAAGACGGTATTCAAAGAGTGGGGCAATGTTGCCCCAGTTTCTTTTTTCTTTTTTTTTTTTTTTGAGTCAGAGTCTCACTCTGTCACCAGGCTGGAGTGTAGTGGCACACTCACGGCCACTACAGCCTTCACCTGCTGGGCTCAGGCGATCCTGCGTCAGCCTTCCAAGTAGCTGGAACTACAGGCACATGCCGCCATGCCCAGCTAATTTTTTGATTTATTGTAGAGATGATGTCTTGCCAAGTTGCCCAGGCTGGTGTTAAACCCGTGAGCTCAGACAATCCTCTCACCTTGGCCTCCCAAAGTGCTAGGATTATAGGTGTGAGCCACCATGCCCGGCCGCCCCAGTTTTCAAAGGGAGGAAAGGATTGAATTTCAGAAATAACCGATGGGTGATATTTTTGTTGCTCTCTAGCGAAAATCTGGAACAAACAGGTTTATAAACATTTTTTTTTTGAGTCAGAGTCTCACTCTGTCGTCCAGGCTGGAGTGCAGTGGCACACTCATGGCCACTGCAGCCTCTACCTGCTGGGCTCAGGCGATCCTTTCATCTCAGTCATCCAAGTAGCTGGAACTACAGGCGCGCACCACCATGCCCAGCTAATTTTTCTTGGTTTATTGTAGAGATGAAGTCTCACCAAGTTGTCCAGGCTGGTCTAGAACCCCTGGGCTCAGGTCATTCTCTCACCTTGCCCTCCCAAAGTGTTGGGATTATAGGCATGAGTCACTGTGCCCAGCCAGGTTTATAAACATTTAAAGGAGAACATGGTGATCACCAGTAGACAACATGGGTCCCTTATTGTATCCTGCTAAAATAACCATGTTAACCTTCTTTAAACAGTGTCATGAAGTGTATAAATCAAGATGATTCTATTCTATTTCAATGTAGCAAGTATTAGTTGAGCACCCACCCTCTGTGCTTCAGGTGCAGAGTGAAAGGAACTGACTGTCACGGATACCATATGTTGCGATTTAAGTAAAGAATGTGATGAGGTCTTGCACAATTTCCTCGCTGCTAGGTGGATCTCGAGCTAGTTGGACAATCCTACCCAGTGATTCATGGTTCTGGGTTAACTTGGAGGGAGAGCTCCAGTGGAGTGACACAGAGCTCTGCCCTTGGCTCTGGTCTATTCTACTTATTTATTTATTTGTTTGTTTGTTTATTTTGAGTCGCCCAGGTTGGAGTGCAGTGGCACGCTCACAGAAACTGCAGTACTTTTTTTTTAAAACAACAATAGTGATTCAGAGAAAGAATTTGATGGTTGTGCTTATCAAATGTGTAGATTACCCTGCTAGGACAAGTCAGGGCAGACTTGGAATCAGATGGAAAAGACATGTGGGCCTTAGTTGTCCATCAGATCAACATGAGTCAACAGAGGGATAATAGCTATAGTGCTACAAGAAGGGAAGACCAGTTCTTCTACATTGAAGCTAGACTTATGGACACCTAGGGTCTTATGAATGTGTGGAGCCACATTTTAAAGAGGCATATCAGGGAGTTCCCTAGGGAGGGGGAAGCAGGATGAAGAAAGAGGTTTGGAAACCTCTTTGTTGTTGTTGGGCTCTCACATCGTTGCCCAGGCTAGAGTCAGTGGTATCATCATGGCTCACCACAGCCTCAACGTCCTGGGCTCAGATGATCCTTTTACCTCAGCCTCTCAAGTAGCTGGGACTATAGGTGTGTGTCACCATGCCCGGCTAACTTTATTTTATTATTATTATTATTTATAGAGAAAAGATCTCACTATGTTGCTCAGGCTGGTCTCAAATTCCTAGGTTCAAGCAATCCTCCCGTCTCAGCCTCCCAAAGTGCTGGGATTATAGGCATGAGCCACCGCACCTGGCCTGGAAACCATTTTATATGGGGATGTTTGAGTGTCAGACTGGGGGAGGAAATACAAAACAAAACAAAACAAAGCATGACTGGATGGATGTCCTCAAAGTGTAAAGTCCTAGATTCGAGGTTGATGCGGGACTGATGAATAGAAGTTATAAGAAAGTAGAATTTGGATCTTGTGCCTATCCTGGCCTGCATGTCCTCAGATCCAGTCCATGCCCTTTCCCTCCTCTGTTTGGAAGAGGGGCTGACCCCTGCAGGCTGCATTTGCCAGGCCCCTGTGCCAGTCAACAGGAGGCACTGGCAGAAGACTGGCAGAGGGGGGAAGAAATAGCCAGGATATTCTCCTCAGTCCTCTGTTCCTCAAGCTTGGCACCACTGACAGTGGCTATGCCTCATCTGTGGCTCCAGCTCCTACCAGATGGACCCACTGTGGCTCCAGCTTCCATGAGGTGACCCCAGGCCCTGGGCTGTGGTAACAACACCTCTTCCCTTTTGTCCTCCAGCCCAGGGTGGCAGTGATTTCCTGCTATTGCCAATACCTAGGTTGTCTCACTGTCCTCTGGCTTCTCAGCTCTGTGTAGCCAGTTTCCTGGGTTACAATATTGCCTCCTTTGAAAATATATAAAATACTTTCCTAGTTGGACCTTATTGGTACAAACACACAGAAATAAATAAAAAAGTTTTTTAGGCCAAGTGTGGTGGCTCATGCTTGTAATTCCAGCACCTGGGAGGCTGAGGCGGAAGGATCACTTGAGCCCAGGAGTTTGAGACCAGCCTGTACAACACAGTGAGACCTTGTCTCTAAAAAAATGAGCCAGGTGTGGTGGTGTGTACCTGTAGTTCCAGCTACTCCCTAGGAGGCTAAGGAGGAAGGATTGTGTGAGCCCAGGAGGTTGAGGCTATGGTGAGTTGTGAATGTGCCACTGCACTTGAACCTGGACAATAGAGTGAGACCCCATTTTTTAATGGTGACAACTAGATGACCATGAACAAATGTATTGTGGGAGGCTGGACACTATGATCTTCAGGATTCTTTTGGAAGTTGAGGCACAGAAGGGAAATGGCATGCCCGAGTCCTGGAAGTGGAGATGTAGGACTAGAACTCAAGGCTCCTAACTCCTAGCACAGCACTGTTTTCATTTGATGTTGGCTCTCTCCTCCTGCATATTTCTGTATTAACCATCCTCCCATGGTTTATGTTAATCACCCTTCTGATCCATGGGAGGGAAAACTGAGTCTCCTAAATTCACTTTTTCTTTTAATTCTCTTGTAATTATGTGTGACAACCCAGTTCAATAATGCTTACGCGCTAATTATTTTACAGAACAAATATTGCATGCCAAGAGTTGCGTGGAACCTTTTATTCCTCCCTTCAAAGCATTTTCTACTTAGAAAAGCTAAATACATGTTCCAATCTGGAAGGTTCCATTTATGTAAGTCTCTGATTTCATAACATCTATGTTGCATTGACGGCTGTAGAAGGGGGAAGGAATGTCCAAGGTCACCTAGTCCAACCCTATCACCTTAGAGATGAAGAAACAAATCTAGAAAGATGGAGTGGCTTGCCAAAAGTTAGGGACAGAACTAGGGCTAGAACCCAGGTCTCTGGCCCTAGTCCAGGGTATTCCAGCATATTACCATGCTCCTTTATGGCTCTTCCATTCCCCTTCACTACACCCAGTTTTCAGTCTGCTTCCCCTTAGTTCTCAGATCTCTCTCCCTGACACTGGTCTTTTCTCTTTTGCCTCCTGAATGCCAGATTTCTAGTAGGAGCCCTTTTCCTTCTGGAATGTAATTATCAAAAGTAGGAGTTGGCCAACACCTCTTTTCAGTTTCTTCCTCCCCTCCCCTTCTTTCTTCATATTTTCTGTGTTTGCTAATGTTCCATTCCTTTCTTCTCTCTAGCCAATGTTTTTGTTCCCATGAAGCCTTCCCTTGGTATTGCCCTTAAACCGATCTCTGCCTTCTGTGCTCAAAGCCAATCTGCCTGGTTAAAGCCATCAATACTTCTGAGGGAGGACTCTTTCAAGCCCTGAATTTTATCCCTAACTTGAGGAAAGGCTCAAGTTAATGTCATCCCTTAGCAGGACACCTGGGCATCTCTATTACTTCCCTGGCCTCTTGACTATGGTTGGTGAGTATCTTAACACGGCAAACACTATTGCAGAGATGGCAAATTCTTCCATGGCTAAGAATATCAAATTAGTTTTAGTTCAAACCATTAACATATATCATCCCGTGAGAGTTTCGAATGTTTCAACAACTTTCTCCCTTGGCTGTCACTATCAATCCTAGCAGATTTTTATTTATTTATGTATAGAGACAGGATCTTGCTATGTTGCCCAGGCTAGTATTGAACTCTTGGCCTCAAGCAACCCTCCTGCCTTCCAAAGTGCTGGGATTATAGGCGTGAGCCACTGCGTCTGGCCTTGAGCTGATTTGTAGATCTTGCCAAGTTTGTGTTATCTAGACATTCATGAGTGGTTAGATTTATTAAAGCTCTTTCAGGATAACATCATTGCAGTATAATATTTGAGTCACACTGACCTTGTTCAAGTGAACTGGTCCTCCCCCAAAACAGACACGTTGACACCATATGGCTTCATTGTGATCTGCACTTCCAAATTCTGTGTTACTTTTTTCCAATGTGAATTTTGTCTCAGTCACACGATTGTTGAGAACCCAGGAACTCAGTTTATCCCTCTAATTCCTGTAACTCATATTTTAATTTCTCTCGATGAAAGCAAAAAGTCCAAGGATCAAATATTGGGGTTCTGTCCCAGAAAACAAGAGTATGGTGCACCTGCCTTCTTCCTGAGTATTGGTGACATTGCTGCCAGAGTTAACAGGAATGGGGGGTTACTGGCAGGAAAGCAGACAGCCTCAGAGATCAGGAATCACAATTCCATCATGGGCTTCTCTCCTAGTATAGAGTGGAGGGTGGAGTCAGTGACTTTCAGCTCAAACAATTAGGTTTTTTCAACAACTACATCTCCATTATATCAAAGGTGCCAACAACCTCCCAGTTCCCCAGGAACTGGCTCCTCATCTTCAGATTAGTGCCCTTATTTCTGTCTTACTTCCACAATGGCATCCAAAGCCCTATCAACTTCTTCTTCTTCTTCTTCTTTTTTTTTTTTTTGCGTCTCACTCTGTTGCCCAGGCTGGAGTGCAGTGGCAAACTCATGGCCACCACAGTCTTAACCTGCTGTTTCAGACAATCATTCCACCTCAGTCTTCCAAGTAGCTGGAACTACAGGCATGCCACCACTCCTGGCTAATTTTTTGATTTATTGTAGAGACCGAGTCTCACCAATTTGCCCAGGCTGGTCTCGAACCCCTGGGCTCAGGCAATCCTCTCGCCTCTGCCTCCAAAGTGCTGGGATTACAGGTATGAGCCACCGTGCCTGGCCCTATCAACTTCTAATGCTACTTCTGCCATGAGTCTTTTGACTTCACCCTTTCCTTTCCCTATCCACAGCCTCCCTCCTCCCAGCCCTTTGCCCGTGTCTTTTTTTTTTTTTTTTGAGTTGGAGTCTCACTCCGTCGCCCAGACTGGAGCGCAGCGGCATGCTCCCGGCCACCGCAGCCTCGACCTGCTGGGCTCCGGCGATCCTTCCGCCTCAGCCTTCTGAGTAGCTGGAACTACAGGCGCGCACTGCCACTCCCGGCTGATTTTTTAAAATTTATTGTAGAGATGAGGTCTCGCCAGGTTGCCTGGGCGGGTCTCGAACCGCGGGCTCAGGCAATCCACTCACCTCGGCCTCCCAAAGCACTGCCTGTGTCTTGTACTGCAAAAACACTCTCTTGGTTCGTCTCACCGTCTCTAGTCTTGCCCAAAGCGACACTAAAGCTCAAGCTTTCTCAGCCATCATTCTTTTTCGTCTGAGATCCTCTTTACTACCCTGCTCTGCTCCCCACCCACAGGAGAGCCCTGAATTCATATCAAAACAAAGAACTAGCCACAGTCCTGCCCTGCCCCCACATTTCATTTCTCTGACTGTTTACTGCAGCCCGGTCCATGATGTGCGCGCGCACGCACACACACACACACACACACACACACACACACACACACACACCCCGCTTAAGGCTTGTGTTCTCCCTGCCAGCGGGATGCTTTGTTGTGATGGCTGAAGGCTTTGGCTCTCTGGCTTGGTCTCAGACACTTCTCCTCTGAATTATCCTTATGGGACCTTCTGGCCAGCATGCCCTTGTGTTCCTGGAACCCACATCCTTTTAGCTTTGCCTCTGGACGACTCAGCCTTGAGTAATTTCTGCTGTGTTGGAGTGAAGACACCTGGATTTTTCTTCTGTTCATGAACTTGATATAGGGCTTTAAATAAGTTAGGGGCTGCCTGTGCCAGTCCTCTTCAGATGTCAGTTCTGAGCACCCTCACCCTGTCATCTTGAGTGCCTTGCATATGCCTCCATGCCCACCCCGGCCCTCCCCTGCTAGTTCCTGAGTCATCCTGACCAAGTCCCTGCCCCCCCCCCCACCCCCCGGAAGATGAGAAAGGAGATGGGTCTTGTTTATAACTTGCATCCCTCATGCCCTGGGCCCCTGTTTATCCACTGACCCACAGTTTCCCCTTTGGCTCTGCTCCACAGAATAAGCTGGTGTGCTTGGGTTTTGACTCAGTTTCTCCATTTGCACTCAGGTCTCCCTCCTGGGACAGTAGCCCCAACCTGCACATTAACTTTGAGGTCTACCCATTTTCCATTATTCAAGGGAACAACAATAAGTCAGTTTTATCTTTAGAGAGTTTGCCGAATGTAACCTACCATATAGTGGACTCTTACTTTGCTTCAAAAATTAATTTGATTGGACTTTTTTGAGTGACCAAAAAAATTTTTTTAACTACCAGATGCCTTACGGCACCTTTTAAGATTGTAACCAAGAACCTGGGAGAAGTCAGAAAGTAAAGGCTCCTGAGCTATCTGTAAAGTTATCTTTCACTCAGAGGAAAGTCCCTTAGGCTCTCATGGTCTCTTGTTTTCTTTCTTTGTCCCAAAGTTCTATCAGGCACGGGAATAGGAGGGCAGGTGGAGTGCCCTCTCCAGGCAGCACCAGAGCTTCTGTCTATGTCCGCGTTATCTCTTACTCACCTGATGGCTTCCTAGCGCAAATACCTGCAGGCTTTTGAAAGTGCCCGGGGGCTAAGGGGAGTGCCCTCATAGATTTGGAGACAAAAATCTAGGTTCCTGCCCCTTGTGTGGGACAGCTCTGCATAGTCTTACAGGAGTCCCCACAGGAATAAGCCCCACTTGCCCACAGGGGTAAGTAACCTCTCAGTAATGTACCTGGATCGACTGCTGGCCCTTTCCTGCCTTACTCCCAGGCCCTCTGGTACCTCCTGGGCTCAGTTCCCAAACAAACAACCTGCTCTCAAATCCTTATCTTAGGGTCTGCATCTGAGGAAACCTATCCTAAGACATGCCATAAAGGCTGAGGAATGATGGAAAGAGAAAATAGCAGAGCTCTGAAGAAATAGAGACAAGACCTAAAGTATTTTAGGGCCCTGGGGTCCTTTGACAGGGACCACCAAGACATGAGGGTATGGGACATAGTTTCTGAGAGCTGAGTAGTGATCTGGATAGAATACTTTCTCTTTAAGAGGCCCTGGAATAAAATACCACATTTTAGACAGAATTTTACCTGAAAAAGCGAACATAGGTTGTGATGCTTAAAGGATTAATCCATTGACTATCTAGAAGCATGAGTTTCCTGAATGCCCCTTTGCCTGGCAGCCAGGATTTGTTGGATTTTCCATTTGAACTAAAATCATTGCCTTCAAGCTTCAAGGCACCTGGCTCCAGCACTTTGGTTCTTTAAGATTCATATTCTTCACATTTTCCAGTCTTTGATTTCATCCCTTCTCATTCTCTGTTTGCATAATGCAGCTTTTTAAAAGTCTGCCTTCCCACGGAAGCCCCTTTATCCCCTTGACCATTTCAGTGGCCCTTCTTGGGCACCATGATCTCATCCTGGGGGGTGGGGATCAGTTCTGCATTCAGTATTCCAAGGGTCAGTGCATTGAAATTTGTACTTCTGTTTTGTTTCCAGGCCAAATTGATCATTTTTTTTTCAATTTTCATCCAGATGTTTGATATCATGTAAACACAGCTTGAAAGTGTTTCTGAACTGCTTACAGATGTATGCCAGTGACACCCTTTTCAAATTATATATAATGATGCTCTGGGTCTATTTATATCTATGTCATAGTCTCTGGCTTGAATTTTAGCTATAAGACTAAGTTGAAAAGAAAGTGAAAAATGCATGTGGGTGGGTGAATTGTCCACTTGACTAAAGACTCCAGATATTTGGAAATGTTCAGGGGTTGACGCCATGTCCACCGAATGCTGGCGTATCTGTAACCATGGTGTTATGGCTGATTCCAAATTCATATGTAAAGTCCTAGCCCGTATGTGATGGTATTTGAGGATGGGGCCTTTGGAAGGTAATTAGGGTTTGATAAAGTCTTGAGGATGGGATTCTTATAATGGGATTAATGCCCTTCAAAGAAGAGACACAAGAGAGTGCTCTGTCTCTTTCTGTTACCCAGTGGAGAGCCTTCACCAGAAACTGACCATTCTGACACCCGATCTCCATCAGCAAGCAACCACCAGACATATAAGTGAAGATGCTTCCAGATTCTAGTTTTCATATTGCCACTAGGTGAACCTCAATTATCATGGAGCAGACACAGCTACCCCTCTTGTGCCCTGTTCAAATTCCTCTTGCACAAAATTGTAAGCAAAATTAAAGGGTAGTTTTAAGCTATTAGGTTTTAGAGTAATTTGTTATGCATCTATAGTAATTGGAACAAATGTACATTTCATTTATTCTTCCTGCAACTAAAATCCCACCCCTGGATCAACCTAGACCAGCAGAATGCTATCTTGCTTGGATCTTTTCTTGAGTTGCTCTCAGATGTGGCTTGTATCAACAGGCAGGATCAGAGGCAGCTATTCTGCAGAGATACTGTTGAGAATGGGACAGAGTTTACCTAGACCTTAGTGTAGAAAAAATTGTGTTTTCTTGGCTGGGCACAGTGGCTCATGCTTGTGATCCCAGAGTTACAGGCCAGGGCTCTGGAAAGAGGGAATTATTACAGTTGTGTTTTAAAACAATGTAAAGCTATTATTTTAAATGTTGTAACTTTCCCTTCCTTCCAAATGTTGCAACTGTCTACCTCTTCCTCTGGAAAACTGTAAAAGAACATGTTGTAAACTCCAGAATGTTGATCCAAAAATGTCAGCATGACCAGGAGACTTTAAGTCATATTTGTGTTCACGTACCAGGAAATGTTAACGTAGATCTTGAGTCATGCTGAAACTGTATATAGGCTTCTTAATCTTAACTCGGGGTAGGTGAAGAGCTATGAATTTTGAGTATAAATACTGGAATAAATTTGTGTTGCTTTGAGTGGATTTTTGGTAATGATGCCAACCTGTCTCCCTATAACCTAGTGGCAGAAATTAAACCCTCTTTTCTGCCAATTTGTGCCTCTCATCTATGATTGACTGTGAGGAACAGCAGCTGGTTTGTTAGACCAGATGAAAACACCAGCTCTTTGGGAGGTTGAGGTGGGAGGATTTCTTGAGCCCAGGAGTTTGAGACCAGGCTGGGTCACATAGGAGACCTCATCCTTACAAAAAAATAAAAAAATTAGCCAGATGTGGTGGTGCACGCCTGTAGTTCCAGCTACTCAGGTGCCTGAGCACAAGAGGTCAAGGCTGCTGTAAGTGGTGATTGTGCCACTGAACTCCAGCCTGGGTGACAGAGTGAGGCCTCGGCTCAAAAATAAATAAAATAAAAAATAAAAGATTATGTTTTCGTGAAGTAATTGATAGTTTGCAAACACTATGAATTTTATAATTGCTCAGTTTTCTCTTTTTGCTTTGGCTTCTACAATGCTTGGGACCAACTTTGGAACCAATTTGTAATAATTAATCTTATCTCTTTGTATCCTGCTATATTTACTTTTTTTTTTTTGAGATATGGTTTCACTTGGTTACTCAGGCTAGAGTGCAGTGGCATGATCATAGTTCTGGCTCAGGTGATCCTCCTGCCTCAGTCTCCTCATTACAAACATGAGCCACTATACCTGGCTATATTTACTTTTGTAAGGCCCCTCAAAGTACTTTTGGAACATGGTGGGGTAAGTGAATTAATGGGAGGAATGAATATCCCTCAAATCACTTTATTATTTATTTTTGAGTTGGAGCCTCATTCCATCACCCAGGCTGGAGTGCAGTGGCACGCTCACAGCCAACCCAGCATCGACCTGCTGTGTTCTGGCGATCCTTCCGCCTGAGGCCTCCAAGTAGCCAGAACTACAGGCACGCACTACCATGCCTGGCTAATTTTTGATTTATTGTAGAGACGAGGTCTCGCCAAATTGCCTGGGCTGGTCTCAAACCCGCGAGCTCAGGCAATCCACTTGCCTCGGCCTCCCAAAGTGCTGGGATTACAGGCTGAGCTATCGAGCCCAGCCACTCAAGTCACTTTAATGTTTAAGGTTACTATTAGATTGAGCTAGTTCCAACACATAACTTTATTATAACTAAAAACCGATACATATTTTATATTCTCTAGAACAAAAATGCAAGAAGCTAAAAGGGACAGTCTAAACCAGATGTTAAAAGAAAGAATAATGACCACAAGGTAATATAACATCATCTGCAAAACAATGAGGTACTTAGGAAAAATAGTATTTATTGAGCACACACTATTTCCCAGGCACAGATTTTCTAGGTTCTTTATGTACACAATTTTATTTAGTCTCGTTTAATCACAATAAAACAGCTTCATGGCATATGGCCACCTTGTTTTGCTGAAGGCATAGATCAAATCCTGTTCATATGAACACCATGCAGATGTAACTGATGCTTTTGTGGAGATGGGCTAGTCATGGCTCGGGAGGGATTCAGTGCCCTGGGTTGTAGAAGGCAGAGCCACAAGAGAGGGCACGGTGACACTCCTGCAAGGGACAGCCCCTTACAAAACCGCTGCTTTCTGAGCTCAAACTTTCAGTACGGGATGTTCCATTTTCTTTTCCTCCTTCTATATTATCATCACTGTGCCCCACCCGTCTCTGGAAAATTTCACTGCTTCTTCAAGGAAAGCTCCCTAGAAACCTCTCAGGTGTCGGCCGGGCTGTGGATAAGGCTTCTGTCACTCCCCAGTCTGAGAGCCTGCTTGTGTCTGGGCACTGTCACACAGAGTCATGCCATTTCTCCCACATATGGACGGGAACTGGGAAATGTGTTCTTGGCACCAAAATAATTCCTCTCAATGGATTCAGTCATGAGCAGATCAGGCAAGCATCGTGCGTGACAGTGGGCTTTTGGGTGGGACATGGACATTGCTGCATTTTGTGTCATAAATTGTTCTCTGTAATGATACCCTGCTTGCTGCCTTCTTGGCAAGACAGTGATTTTAAGCACCAGAGGGGACAAATCCTGACCTTTGGGCAAGAACTCCATCCAAGATCTGACCACAAGCTGCTGCTCATCTGTGTAATACTGCCAAAACCATGACTTAAATTCTCAAATGTCTCTAATGGCTTGTCTGCATAAGTGATCTTTTGGTTTCTATTGGGGTTAGCCTTAGAAGAAGGTATAAAGTGACTCAAGGGTGATTTGGGTGAGCCAAGCACCTTGACACCTTCTCTCCTGCTGGCCATGGTGCCTGAAGTTCTATCAGTGGTTTATGCCACTGAATCAAAAGGAATTGTCAGTGTATGAGTCCCCTAATAAAAATACTCCCAGAAAGATACTTGAAGCAGGTCTGTGGGAACCCCAAGGTGAACTAATACCTTCTCTAAACTCAGCCCTCTCCTCTCCAATTCCCAGCCCTCCAGCACCTGTGACCTTCATGAGGTCCTGATCCAACCCTGGCCAGTTCTGGAACCAATTCAGAATATCCGTTTCCTTCACACATCAGCACATGAGGTTTGGCCGTTCATGTGCTCATCATTATAATTCAGCAAATATTTATGGAGCCGAGACGTGCTCTGGTGCCAGGCATTTGGCTAGACCCTGGGATACTGGAGTGAACAAAATCCCTGCCTTCATGGAGCCTACATTATTGTGGGCATAGGCGGTAGAGAGTAACAAATTCACTAAGAATGTATGAATACATGGGTACTGTGAAGAAAATGAGGGGGCTGGAGAGTGATAGGGATGGAGAAAGATGTGTGTGATATGCTAGATGGCACACAGTGAGGTTCTCACGGCTGAGCTAACAATTGTGCCAAGAGTGATGAGCAGTGAGTGCGCTCTGAGAGACCAGTGTGCCAGGAGAGGGGTAGCTGGGACTGAGGCCTGAGTGGGGAGGCTGCCTGGTGGGTCTGAGGAACAGCAGAAGGCCCAGGTGGCTGGGTGGAGGCATGGGGAGGGTGGTAGTAAGGAAGCCAGAGAAGTGGGGCGAGCGGGAGCAGAAACTCCTGATTCCCAAGGCTGAGTGCAGGTCAAGGCTGCAGTGGCCATGATTCAGCCCTGGTAGATAAGCATTCAACTCAGGGGCTCCATCCAGAGCCCCCGTGACCTGGATGAGGCCCTGAACACTGCCTGTTGATTCCCTTGGGGCTGTAAACCTATCCTTCCCCTCTGAATCAACCTGTACCTTCTCTGCTCCAGGCTACTTTTCAGGGCCCTCCTTGGGTTGGTCACCTCCCTCCTCCCATCTCCCACCTTCCCTACACAAAGGTGGGAGCAGGTACCTTACAGGTGTTTCCCCTTGGCCCCAGACCTCCTGTCCCAGCTTCTGTGCTACCCCCTATTCCCCCAGCCATCCTCCCACCCCATTCTTGAGCTTGGGCCTGGTTGCATGGAACCACCAAAGGAGCAGTGAGAGAGGTTGTAGACAAACACCTTCCGCCTGGCAAGGGTGGCCAAGGCCCACGCTGAGTAAGCCTCTCCCACCCTGGGAAAATTCACCAAGTGCTTGGTATGTGCCAGGCACTGTGCCTTATATGATTTCATTTAATTTTCCCTACTCCTTAATGAGACAGATACTACTACATATTATCCCCATTTTACAGATGAGGAAATGGAAGCCCAGAATGGCTAAGTCATTTGTCCAAGGCCACACAGCCAGTAAGTGGTGAAGTTCTGGTTGAAACCCAAACCTGTCTTCCCAGAGCCCCTCCTCGTTGCATGTGTGCAGAAAGAGATTCCGAACTGAGGGTTGTAACGGGGACAGCTCTGTGGATCCAGGGACCAAGGAGCTATCAGTGTATCCTGCCCACATTGTTTGCCCACCAGGATAAAAGATCCTGGAAACTCTCCTGCCATCCTCCTGCCATCCAAAATGGTGCTGCTCCTCTGGCCTAGAGTTCTGATTTTTTTTTTTTTTTTAGTTGAGGTCTCACTCTGTCACCCAGGCTGGAATGCAGTGGCACAATCATGGCTCACTGCAGCCTCAACATCTTGGCCTCAGGTTATCCTCCCATCTCAACCTTCCAAGGACTATAGGTATGTGCCACCACGCCTGGCTAATTTTTTGATTTTTTTGTGGAGATGAGGTCTTGCCATGTTGCCCAGGCCGGCCTTGAACTCCTGGCCTCAAGCAATCCTCCTACTTCAGCCTTCCAAAGTGCTAGGATTACAGGTGTGAGATACTATGTCCAGTCTAGATTTTTTTAAAAAAAGCCTGCATTTGTAGTATTTCCCCTAATATATAAATATTCTTTTTCCTGGCCTTAGTGCCTGGCTTTTTTTTTTTTTTTTTTTTTTTTTTTGAGTCAGAGTCTTACTCTACTGCCCAGGCTGGAATGCAGTGGCACACTCATGGCCACTGTAGCCTTGACTTGCAGGGCTCAGTCAATTCTTCTGCCTCAGCCTTCCAAGTAGCTGGAACCACAGGTACACGCCACCATGCCTGGCCAATTTTTTGGTTTATTTTAGAGGCAAGGTCTCACCAAGTTGCTCAGGCTGGTCTCGAATCTATGGGCTCAGGCAATCCTCTCATCTCCGTCTCCCTAAGTACTGGGATTATGGACATGAGCCACCACGCCCAGCAATGCCTGACTTCTTACATCTAACATTTGTTGAGTGCCTCATGGGTACCGAGGACTGAGGACACAAGGCTAGTTACAACCTGGCCCTTACCATCATGAGGCACCCAGGACAGAGATGACTAAGTGCTCTCTTGAGGTGGCTGCCCTATGGCCCTGTTTTCCTGAGGGAAAGGCCATGCTACTGCCTTCTCCCACAGTTCTCTGCAGGCTCTCACTGAGTACCTGTCACCTGGTCTTGGGCCTGCTGAGGGTACAGTGAGAAAGACCCCCCTTGGTCTTAAGAAGGTAAGTAGCAAGATTTGGTAGGGGTGAAGGAAAATGCAAGGTGGGTGCAAGACAAGTACCTTAAACACCAGGCTGGCAGGCAGAACATAGGCCTCTTTGTACTGAGCTGTGTGCTTAAAAACAAAACAAAAAGTAACTAAAGAAATACCATTTCAATAAGATGAGCCTGAAAAGAAAATGAAAATAATATTTAGTCATTTTCATAGAACATCCAGACAACATTGGACCTGTTCAGGGTGGTATGACTGTAGATATCATAGAACATTCAAATTGAAACTTTTTCAGTAAACTGGTGTTCTGAAAAATTTCCACTTTTACCTCACATGGTTTCTCAAGAGATTTCTAGCAGACCCGGAAGCTCCTGTGCAATTGGTCAGGTTAATTTTCACTCAGTCTCCAGATGTGAAACTCATCGGGAAAGTCCACACTCATTTCCAGGAGCAATGGCAGATACATAGGACTATATACAACTTCTCTTGTCTCAGAAAGTGCTATTTGTGTTCTGTTGCTGTTTCATTCTGGTCTCCTCACATCCTCAGGGAGATCTAGTGAGGCTCCCAACAAGCCCAAGTGAGGGTCCAGCTGTCCCCAGAAGTGCGAGCCACTGGACACTGCTGGGAGATCGTTCCTTCCAGTGGCACCTGTAGGCACAAGGGAACAGCTCCGATCAAATTGTGTGATTTAGAAGATATCAAAATGTCCTCTCTGCCACAACATGTTTCCCAATAATCTGCTACAGTACCTAAAATTCCATCATTAGGACTTTTTTCTTCCCTCTGATGATGTCATTTTCAAACTGTTTTGGGGGGAGGGGGTGATGGTAACGCAATGAAGCTCTTTCTGCAAATAAACTCTTGTACCAAAGGCTCAGATATGCATAATTCATAAATAAATTAGGGACCGTCCTCGCCTTGCATTCTAGGTGAGATCCTCTAGGTCAGTGGTTCCCAACTTTTTTGGTATCACGGACCTGTTTCGTGGATGACATTTTTTCTACGAATGCGGATGAGGGAAAAAGGCAGGATGTGCAGTTAAACCTCACTGCTAATGTTAATCTGTATTTGCAGCTGTTCCCCAGTGCTGGCTTCACTGCCTCACCTCTACCTCAGAGCATCAGGCATTAGATTATCATAAGAAGCACACAACCTAGATCCCTCACATATGCAGTTCACAATAGGGTTCACGCTCCTATGAGTACCTAATGCTGCCACTGATCTGACAGGAGGTGGAACTCAGGTGGTAATGTGAGCAATGTGGAGTGACTGTAAATACAAATGAAGCTTTGCTCGTTTGCCCACTGCTCACTTCCTGCTGTGCGACCAGGTTCCTAACAGGCCATAGACTGGAACCGTGTTCTGGGGTTAGGGACACCTCCTCTAGAGTCTAGAGGGGACTGTCTAGAGACAACTCCGTCTCCCCATCCCATCTATTTCCACAGCCTGATGAAGTCCTGAGGCTGCATCCCATTTTCTCTCACATCATCCCTGATGCAGTGCTTAGCCATGTCCCCATTTCCATGGGGTACCCAGCGTGGTAAGGGCTTTGTGACTTTCACAGAGGTCCCTGAATATTTCATGGGGATCCCAGGAGAGTTCATTCTGCTCCTCTGACTTCTCCTCACATCCAGATTCTTCTGGGGCTCCAGTTACTCTCTCTGCATCACTTTAACTACCCGCAAGTACCCCCAGCTCCACTTGGCTCCAGTGAATCCTTCCTCCTCCTTCCCGCAAGTAAACACAGTTCTCCATCATCTACCTGCTGCTCAAGCCAGGGACCAGTCATCCTTGCTTCCTTGTCTCTCTCTGTGGCCTTTGTCCAGATACCAAGTCCTGTCTGCCCTAAATACCCCTATTTCTTCAGGCTGGATATTGAATTTCAACTTGGGGATCTCAGTGAATAATCTGCTGGTGGAAGGAGCACATGGCTGGGAAATTATTTTATAGCTGCAGGGGCATTGCCAATGTGCTATTTTAAATTTGATTTTCTGTTTATTGGGGTGATTTTTGGAGGTGAATTGATGGAGAAATGGTTAAAAATCCCCAACCCCTCCACCTGCTCTGGTTACTTTTCTCTGTCCCCATTGCCACCGTTCCCCAGGAGGGAACAGGAATGACTGCATGGCCTCCCAACCAGAGTCCCTGCCCTCTTTGCTGACCCATTCTCCACACAGCCCAAGAGTGGCTTTCTGAAAGCTGAATCCAATCATGTTGTTTCCCAGCTTCAGTAGTCCTTCAACTAAAGACCCATGTTTGTTACATGACCTGCAAGGGCACATCTAGTCTGGGTCCACCTCTCTAGCATCACTCTGCCTCCTTGAGATCAGCCATGCCAACCTGTTTTCAGTGCCTAGGTGCCCCTGTGGTATGTGCACAGTCTGTTCCCTCTGCCTGTAACACTCTACACTCCCCATCAGCTGGCGAGAACCTCTGTATCTCACCCCCTATCCAGCTAGGAATGACTTTCTTTGGGATATGTTCTTGATGTCCTAGTCAGGGCAGTGGCATGGGAAATATATGTCTGCAGATAATAATAATAGCCCCCGAATTGAGGACTTCCCTTGCTGACAGTATGAGCAGCCCTGTTGTCCTGAGAGGCCATTCTGCCCACTGTTATATCTCTAGTACCTAGCACAAGGCTGACACATTCCAGGTGCCCAGTAAATATGTGCTGAATTAAAACAGGATACCAAAGAGATGTTTCTATGTGAAAGAAGATCTTGTGATGTTTCATCTGGAAAAGAGACAACAGGCAGGGGTGGGGAGGCTGCTTGATCGCTACCTGAGGTTGCTATGAGAGACTGTCGGAGAATTAGAAATGAGGTGCATTAAAGCAGTGAGCACAGCATCTGGGACTCAGTGAGCTTTCACTGAAGAGCACTCTTTGTCCCTCCTTTCTGTACCCATCTCCCCGTCCCTCCTCCCACCCTCCCTCAGTGGGTTGGATTAGGAGCAGCAAACAGAGAGTTCAGAGAAGAGAAGCAGATTTCTGCCCCTTAAAGAGAGAACTTTTTGATGGAACATTCTGGAAATGAAACTGTTGAAACAGGGAGGGGCAGGCAAGGGGATGGACCAGATGTCTGTTAGGTTTCCTTCCCTCCCAGAGAAGCTCGGATTCTATTATGTCATCTTTTTATAAAAATTTTCTTTTGTTGCCTTGATTTAAAATAGGTAAGGATGCTGCAAATTTAAACATGGGAGAAATTTCAGGAAAATTACGTTACTAGGAAACCAAAAAAGGTTTGGCATTCTTTCCAGAGGAATGTCTATTGCCACCATATATTGTTCCTCAGGTCCTGCCAAACCAAATTCTTTATCCATGGTGAAGTCTTCTTCAGGCTGGATTCCCTCCCAAAATGGCCACAATATCTCTGGGCACCAAATGCTGCTTGTTGGCTGTGGCCTTTCCTGCTCTTTGGGTATTAAAGCACAAAGCAGAGTTTTCAAGTATGCTTTTTATTCCAAGCAAGAGTGTGGATATATTCTGGGCTCTGTTGATAAAACATATAAAATTTCTCAACCTTGCCACTGTGGCATTTTGGGGAAGACAGTTCTTTATTGTGGGGGGCTACCCTTTGCATTGTCTAGTGTCTCATCTTTGGCCTTTACTAACTAGATACTGGTAGCACCTTTCCAGTTGTGACAGCTGAAAATGTCTTCCGATATTGCCAAATGTGCTCTGGGGGAGCAAAATCAACCCTGGTTGAGAGCCACTGGTCTAAGAGAAAAGACTGGAAGTAAGTCACACAGATGTCTTGTTAGCAACTAACCAATTGCCCCTGAACCCTGGTGTTCCTGACTCAAAACTGTGCTTAGGAGGCAGGACCTTGATGTGATTAAGATCAGGGACCCAGAAGTCAAATGATCTACATTCAAATCCTGAGCCTTCTATCTCTAAGTTATCAACCTCTACAAGCTTTTTTTTTCTTCATCTATGAAATGGGGCAATGATAGTACTTATTTTACTGAGTGGTCAGAGAATTAACTGAGATATTTTTTGCAAAGCCTTATCGCAGTGCCTTAAGAGGCTTTTATTGGCTGGGTGCAGTGGCTCACACCTATAATCTCAGCACTTTGGGAGACCAAGGTGAGAAGATTGCCTGAGCCCACGTGTTCGAAACCAATTTGGGCAACTTGGTGAGACCTCATCTCTGCAATTAAAAAAAAAAATCAGCTGGGTGTGGTGGCGCAGGTCTGTAGTTCCAGTTACTTGGAAGGCTGAGGTGGAAGGATCAACTGAGCACAGCAGGTTAAGACTGTGGTGGCCATAAGTGTGCCACTGCACTCCAGCCTGGGCGACAGAGTGAGACGTTGACTAAAAAAAAAAAAAAAAAAAAGCTTTGATTCATGTGACCATTATTTTCTGTGACAAAAACTCTTCAGGCTAAAAACAAAAAAATTGTTCTTTGGCAAATAACTTGTATGCATTCTGTATTAGGCAGCTTAGGCTACCTGTTGTAACAAACAACCCTGAAGTTTCAGCAGCTGACTACAATAAAAGTTTACTTCTCACCCAACCAACAGTTCATCACAGGTGTTTCTGGTAGGTCTGCTCTCCTGGGAAGCTCAGCTCCAAGCAGTGACTCAGGGACCCAGGCTCCTTCCATCTTGTGACCCTGTCCCATCTAGGACCTTTCCTAGAGTATGACTGTTCCGTGAAAATTTAAAAAATTCTGAAGTCAAATAGATTTGAGAAATAATACACTTACAGACTCTTTCTTGGGATGTGTCCATTAGCATACAAAGGACTCTGATGAGTTCTACTGTAACAAAACTTGTTGGATAAACTCAATGTTTATTGGTAAGTCAAACTTCTGTGGGCATTGACTTCTGCTTTTTAAAAATGTTGCCCTATCAGCTATTAACATCTTCATGGGACAAGCATCCTGTGGGACATCTAAATGTTGGTTTTGAGCAGAGGAATGACATGGTCAGACCCGTGTTTCAGGAAGGAAATTTCAACAACAAGCTTGAGAGGTAGTTTGCAAAGGCAAGTGATTGGACCCAGGAGGCAGCTTCATCATAATTCAAGCAAATGACCACCTGAACCAGGGCAGAGATAGACTGTGGGGTGGGAAAAGGACTAGACTATAAATTTCTTTGTCAATTATACCTCAATAAAGCTGGACAAAATAAAAGCATTTAGTGGTAGAATATCTTGGACTTACCAGTTAAGTGGCAGAGGAAATGGAAATACTATCTATCTATCCTGTGTGATAGAAAAAACTAGATGCTAAACGCTGAAAACAGAAGCTTGGAGGCTTGGAGGGAAAGGGTGTAAAAGTGGAGAGCAGAAGACCAGGGCAGAGTCTGGGAGAATACCCTATTTGGGTTTGGAGATGAGCAATCAGAAAGGAGAGAGAGGTTGGGTTTGTCCCAGAAGCTGGGGAAGAGGGTGTTTCTAGAAGACCATTGAAGATGTCAGATCCTTCAGAGGAGTCCTCTGGAAAATGAAAGGAAAAGCCAGCATTGGATCTGACCTGGGTTTAATAGCAGAGTGTTATGGGTGGGGAGTGGAAGCCAACCTTAAGGCTTACTAAAGAGATGGAGGCAGTGAGGGTGATTCTCTCTGGGAAGTTTGGATGGATGGGAGAGAACTGGGAAGAGTTTCAGGGGAGAGTGTCCTGAACCTCCGTAGAGAGGACATCATTAGGGGTAAGAGGGAGATAGAGACACCAGAGCAAAGGGGTCTGGGAAAGGGAAGGAAGCCCCTTCCTTTTAGAGGAGGGCAGCAGGCAATGTTGAGAGTAGTGTGGAGAAATTATGAGGTGTAAGGCAGGAAAATGGAGGGAGTTCCCTTTCTCTTTAGAATGTAAATGGTGAGGGCATCTGGCAGGAGGCAGAAGAAGAAGGGGTGTGTGAGAGGGGGTGCTTCTGAGGAGATGCCACACAGCTGCCAACTCATTTGACAAGCAGATTTCTTTTTTAAAAACGGTAGCTTCTTTATTGCTTGTGTTGATTATGAGTAATGATACTTATTAAAATTCTAATTATTCAGAAATATAGACAAATGACAGGGAAATTTATACATAACCCCACATCCCAGAAATAACCACTG
>CAUYQG010272405.1:0-16332 GCA_963574415.1 Tarsius wallacei | reverse complement strand
TCCCCTTCATTCTCTTTATTCTCCCACCCCTCTGGTCTGTGAGGTCACCATCATCACCATTAGTACCATCAGCACTCAACCCCCCATCTCTTTTATTATGATAGAGAAGAATGCTAAGAAAAGATGTAAAAACATAAACATATTTTTAAGAAAGAACTGAGGCAATTTCATGTAAATAATAAATGACCTCTACCTTATCATTTGATAGTGAAGGTGGGATTGGAAGTTTGAGAAGAAAAAAAAAAAGATAAGGTTTTCAGTTAATTCTCTGTGGGATGGGGTAGGGAACCACTTGGAAATAAGTAAAATTAATACTGTATGGCAATGTTGGTATAACTAAAATTAAGTAAATTTTCAGTGAATCTAATGGACATAGTGTGATTTGCCTGGAAGGTTGTCAGCAAATCAGAGGAGGAATAGAAAAATCTTGTCAAAAGTACTCATCTGAAAGATAGGATGAAAGGGCTATGAATACTGGGTACTAGAAATAACAAATTTAAATGGGCTGATTTGGGGATTTAGACTGGGTGAATAAATAAAATGTGGTGGGAGGAGATGGGGGGTTGAGTGCTGATGGTACTAATGGTGATGATGGTGACCTCACAGACCAGAGGGGTGGGAGAATAAAGAGAATGAAGGGGAAACAAGTTTTCCACATCTGAAAACAGGGAGAATAATAATATGGTGTGAGGATTAACGAGACAATGCCTGTCAAACACTTAGAACAATGTCTGGTACATACTAAGCATTCAGAAAATGTCGAATGCTGTAATTGTTGTTACTAAGAGTGCAGAATAGATGGATGAATGGGAATTTCAGAACTTGATTTTATGCAGTGGTGTCAGTCACAGAAAGAAAGTGTATGTGTAGGTTTTCTTGAAGTGGAACAGTAAGACTTGGGTTTAGATGAAATGATAATCGTACTCCAGAGAAGTGCTTAGCTCTATGCTAAACTTATTTGAAGAAGGTGGGCATTTGCAGAAGATAAATAAACAATCATAACTAATCTTTATCACTTAAACTGAAGTGGCATCTTTGCTTCTCACAAAAACTCTGCACAGAAGATATTGTTTTTTCCCTTCTTACAGTTAGATAATAAATTAAGATGCAGGTGGCTAAGCTAACAGATAATAGAACTGTTTTTTGAACATAGTAGTTTTTCTTAAAAGCCCATGCCTTGTCTCCTACTCCATACTATAAATGACAATGGATAACTTAAGATGGAGTGGATCTCTGGGACTGTGCCGTTTTGCCTCAAAGGGGAACAAGGTGTGGGGAAGACAGAATAATTGACCACTGGAGTTTCAAGAGAAGTTGTGTTATCGGGAGAAAGTAGTTCTTGGTTGCTTTAGTCATTCTAAAATACATTTGGGTACCATCCTAGTTTTTAATTAATAAATGCTCACCTGAGAAAACATTTAATCATTTCTAAACCTATTTGGTCAAGAGGCTGTAATTTTTATGTATCTTGCAGCAAAGCCCCTTTTTTTTAATAGCAAAGAAAGTTTGGCAGTGGGTCGGCACTGAGGTTAATGCTTTTTTCTGGGTTCCAGTAACCATTTTCTGGTTCTTCTTTATAACAATAATATTCGGTAAGAATGGGAATGTGTGTCATCATCATTTCTGGCTCAGAAGCATGTAGACATGAGCCACAATGACTGATGGAGGTCTTTCATAGCCCTGAGGTGTGCTGGACCAGAGAGGACCCTGAGAACTACTGATTTACTGTGAAGCTGGGTTCATAAGTCCTTGCTGAGCCATCACAGGATGGTGTTTTAACAGAGCATGTGTAGAGGGTACATGCAAATCTTGGCCATGGTTTCTTCAATAGAGTTTATAATGTAAAGACTCTGAGTTGGCCTAATTTAGGCATTAACACTATCCTTAGAAAATGTAGCAAGAGGTCTTGGAAAATAGATGAGAGTAGGAAAAACTCAGAGGGGGCAGACCATGAGCTGTGATTTCAACAGAGTAAACAGAGGGAGGGATGAGTGTGGTTTGGCTGATGGAAAAACAGAGGCTGTTTCCTGGCAAAGCTCAGAGCCAGAAGAGAGTGAGTTCATAAGCAGCCAGAACACAAATAGCAGCTGGATAGAGGTGAAGGGACAAGGGAGTTAGAAAGTGGAGTGCTTCACAAGCGTCATTCAGAAATTTGCATTTGATGTGGGAGTTTTCGGAAGTAGAATGATATGGTCAAAGAGGCCATAAAAATTATTTTGGAAGCAGGGTACACAACCATTTGAAAAAAAAAAAAGGACTGGTCAGAGGAAAAAACAGAAGTTCCAGTAGTTCAAACTTGAGAAAACTAGAGGATAAAAGATAGGGAGAAAGAGAGGAGAGTCAGTATGAACCACAGAGATGCTGCTAATTTAGAAACAGTATATTTTCACTGTCAAGTATAGAAATTAGGTGAATCCTCTGTTTTATTACTTAGATTTGTAGCATTTCCTAATGGATTCACTGTTATTTTTGTATTATCCAGACTGTAGTATCATATCTCAATTTTTTAAATGGTTTATTTCTTTTTTCTTTTTTAGGAAAGATTCATTTTAAAAGGGCCGATAAAGTACTTAGTTAAAATAAACTTATGGCCAGGTGCAGTGGCTCACACCTGTAATCCCAGTATTTTGGGAGGTGGAGGTGGGAGGATCACTTGAGCCCAGGAGTTCAAGACCAGCCTGAGCAACATAGTGAGACCTCTTCTTTAAAAAAAATAAATAAATAACCAGGTGTGGTGGTGCAGTTCCCACAGTGATTTGCAATATTTTGTAGCCTGATATATTCAATGATGTTCATGGTAAGTAGGTTTGTCTAATAAATTAGAATTTAAAATATATCCTTGCAATAGTCCCAGCTACTTGGAAGGCTAGTGCAGGAGGATCACTTGAGTACAGGAATTGGAGGCTGTAGTGATCCATGATCATGCCCCTGCACTCCAATCTGGGCAACAGAGTGAGACCTTGACTCAAAATAATAATAAACAAACAAACAAACAAATAAATAAAATAAAAACTTACGACCAGCTGTGTAGTTACTTCGTAGGTGTCATAGCACCAAGAATCGATTTACCTTGTTTCTCTGCAATCCTCTGGGAGTCAAACTCACAAGGCCTTTAGTACACGGTTATCAACTGAAATTACTTTACTTGTGAACATTTTCAAACATACATTACAGTGGAAAGAATAGCTTCAGCAATTATCAATAGTTTGCCCATTCTTATTTACTGATAGAATTTTCTTAAATGTTAAGGGATAGAAAGAAAACAAAGTATGTGATTTTGAATTATAAGTGTTTATACAACTACTTTTAAAAGTCTGTTAGTCACTAAAAATTTTTTTTTTTTAATTTATTTATTTTTTGAGTTACAGTCTCACTCTGTCACCCAGTCTGAAGTGCAGTGGCACGCTCACGGCCACCCCAGCATCAGCCTGCTGGGCTCCAGCAATCCTTCCGCCTCAGCCTTCCGTGTAGCCGGAACTACAGGCGCGCTACCACGCCTGGCTAATTTTGGATTCATTGTAGAGATGAGGTCTCACCAAGTTGCCCGGGCTGGTCTCGAACCCACGGGCTCAGACAATCCACCCGCCTCGGCCTCCCAAAGTGCTGGGATTACAGGCTGAGCCACCAAGTCCGGCCAGTCACTAAAAATTTAAATTATGATTTTTTTTTTTAATAAAGGAGGTAGACAGACATAGAAAGAAGGAAAAAGCAGTTCCCACAGTGATTTGCAATATTTTGTAGCCTGATATATTTAATGATGTTCATGGTAAGTAGGTTTGTCTAATAAATTAGAATTTAAAATATATCCTTGCATTAACAAATATCTCAAAATCATAAGCTTGTTTTACGTTTATGGAAAAATATTTGTTTGAATAGGACTTGCATATATTAAATACATTGTTTATTCATTCATTCATACATTCATGAACCAATATTTGAATGCCTAATATGTGCCAAGCCCTGAGTTAGGGACTTGAGATCTATCAGTAGTTTGGTATGTTAATAATTCCTGCAAGATGATTTTTCAAGTCAGATCAATTATAATTTTCTCTTATAACAAGGAAAATATTACAAATAAGAGAAATCAGTAGACAATCCCCAAGCTTCAGTTTAACCAACCTATAGTTCGTACATAAATTGATCAATTTGTTTCACTTTTTCATGTCGATTTTGTCATTACACGAGCAGTGAAATGACTAAAAGGTAAGCTGCATAAGAAATACAAAGGACTAATCAGTTCCTGAACAAATATGAATGACCAGATACTAATAGTCGTTGCTCCTAGTGTGAATCATTTACATTTTTTTCTACAACTGGGTCATTTTATGTGTTCAGTTATTGCTTTTGATTCCTTTTGTAATTTTATCTCAATTTTAAGAACTGTGATAACCATTTCGAATATATATCTTTTTATCTGATTTATGTAAAAATTACTTTTCTAACCTGAAGCTAGGAGGACTGAGAACTGGCACTCTTAAGACCTATAACGGAATGGAAATTTCCTTGTAAGTCTCACCATTTGGAACTGATGCTATGTGCCAGATCACTACTGATGTTTTCAAGTATATGTCCGTGTATATGCACATGTTTGACTAAAACTTGCCGTAGAAGTAACAGTCCAGGAGTAATGTTCTCAGATTATGTTTGTAACTGACAACTTTGAACCACTAATAGCAAGAAGTGTAAGGTAGAGAAGTCTGATAAATATCTACAGATTTAGGTTCATCTCCCGTTAATCTTATGTAGATCTTTGCACTAGGATGTCCCCTCTCAGAGGACATCGTAAATCTAGCAAACCACTCAGATATTCTTTCTCAGGGGACATAAAGAAATTGCTGATGATAATACAGGACAAACTTATGCCAGCACAAATTTTCAGAAATTATGTTTCCTTGAAGTTTTCCATTCAAATTGCACAAAAAAGCAAATAAAGCGAGGGAATGTATACTAAAATATACGTTTTAAAATATCAGCTGGTGTTACTAGAAAGAGAATGTGTGAGGTGTTTCACGATGGTGTCAACACTTCTTTGTAACAGAAAGTAGCGATAAAGCGCATTTGTATAAGAAAGGCAGCTGTGGGTATACTCTTTGTATCATATGGCATAACTTGAAAAGATAGATAAGCAGGTTACTATAGCCTTAAAAGAAGGAGACTTTTGAAGTTGAAGGCATATAGTATTAAAGTAGCAAACAGCACAGATCAGACATGTCTATCTGTACTGAGTCAGAAAAGTAAAATTGGAAAAGTAATATTCTTTTGATAAATTCCATTTCATGATTTTCATAATTTACAATTAGAAGTTTTTCATCCATCTATTTAGTTTGCAGGAAAATGGCAAAATGAAAAGAAAAAAGTGAGAGTTATAAGCAGCAGCAAAAATGAATTAGATTTAGACTTTTATACAGATAAGCTAGAAAAAATAAACATTGATGTGGAAGAAAACTATAGTAGTGATAATGATATCATCCCACCAAGAAGAAAACAGGCAAATGTAATAGAAAGTGATAGCAATGAAAGTGTTAGTAGTTTCAAAGAAGTAGAAAACAGTGTGTCAAGTGAAGAATGGAAAGATGTTACAGAAAAAGATGATCCTCCAGTGAGAATAAATTTTGTTGAACATCTTCAAACAACAGCCCCACAAAGAATAAGTAATATAAGAGAACCGATTGACTATTATACTCTGTGTTTTACAGATGAATTACTGAATAGTATAATAAAAGAAACAAATCATTATGCAGATGAAAAATAAGGAAAAAGCAGCTGTCACACAAATCAATTTGGCATAAGTGGCAAGACACTGACCAACAGGAATTTTTAGTTTTTATCGCAGTTATTCTAAAATGAGAATAATTCAAGTACCAAATTTGCAAGAGTACTGGTCAACTGTTTTCAATAGTAAAATACTCCCTTCTTTTTGGAAACATTCAGTAGAGAAAGTTTTATGAAAATCTTCTGAATGCTTCACTTGAAGACACCTACATTGATTGATGAAACTATCAGAATTCATATTCAAAAGGTTAATAATTATTTGAAACACATCAATTTAAAATTTTCACAATATTTTATATATCAGGCAATTTGTGTTGACAAATCCATTGTTCAATTTAAAGGGCAAATATTATTCATAACATACAGTCCAAATAAGCCTACCAAATGGGGTATACACATTTATGTGCTAGCTGATTAAAAAACAGGGTATCTTTTTTCAATACGTCCCTACTATGGCAGCATAACATCTGAAAGCATCATTCAAACTAATCTTCCAGTAGATAATTCCATTACATTTATATAAAAAGCTGTGGGGAAAAGTTCCCAAAGCAGCAAGATACCACAGGTTTACTGACAGATATTATACTAGTATTGTCCTAGCAGAAGAGCTACTAAATTTGAAATGCTATCTTACTGGTACAAAGTCAACTGAAAAGGAATACCAGCACAAATAAAAAAGCCAAAGTTTTTAACAGAAAGACCCAATAGCGTATGGGAAAAATAATCTTACCCTTCTTGTGTGGAAGGGTCATTACAATTCTCAGTAATTGAAATCATGCAGGAATGAGATCTACCACAAGGACATTACATGGTGGAAATGTTATATCAGTCAAAAAGCCTGAAATGAATCTAAATTATATTGCAAATATAAGTGACGTGGATCAATATGCTTCTGCACATTGTTTTCTGTGAAAATCTTTAAAATGATGAAGAAAATTATTCTTCTGGGGACTAGAAATATGCATTATTAACTCCTATATGTTGTACCGAGCATCAAAACAAAAAAAAAAAGAAAAGGAAAGAAATTTGAAATTTGTCAAGTTTCTGATTGATCATTTGAGAAGTGGTTTTCATGATTCCTGAAAACCACATGGTCTTCAAGCAACAGACTGGACAATAAATTACATGTTATTAACGTGGGAGCAAGAAAATGAGACTGCATTGTCTGCTCGAATAGAAAAACACCAGGTGGAAAACATCAAACAAATTACTATTGCACATGTATCAATGAACCTGCAATGCAAGTCAGCGACTGTTTCACATGTTACCACATGTTAGAAAAATATAAGATATACAATTTTGATTTTTTGTCATAAATAAGTTTCTCAATGTCCAAAATTCCATTATAAGCCAAATAGTTTTACAATAAAATAATCGGCTCCAATGCTATACTATTTAATATGAAGTGATTCATTTTATACTATTTCATTTAAAAAATATGGTCGAGTTGCTGGTAGGTGATCTGCAAGATGCCCATGAGTACAAAGGGTTAATGTATAAATGCACTGTAGATGTAAAACACCACATGTGTCACTTGATGTGATTGTGAGGAGAGGGCTGAGGAGGGAAACAGGCAGCTCAGCTTGTTCCTTTGTGATGGATGTCTTTGTGAGATTAGGGTATAAAGTTTCTCATTCTGACATGTGTGGACTGTGCCCACTGTTCATAAGACACATTGTCAGATCTTGGAAAAACTGAGTGTGTGAGTCATTTATTTGAACCACTTAGTAGCTCTTCTAGTGTTCTTAGGGAAGTTTAAAATGAGTGTTCGACAAAATATTTTTCTAAAGCCTTGGTTTTGAATATAAAGGACATTATGCATTCACATGCAATGTGTTCATGCACTTGTATGCCATACTCACCTTTTTTACATTTCAACATCTCTGAAATTGAAATGCACCTCATAAGTTATGATGTTTTATACTACTGTCATCCACTTTTTTCAAATGTTAACATCTTGCAATCAGTGACATCTTAGATTGTATGACATACAAATATTTGTAGGACACTGATTGCAGAGAGATGAGCAGGATACTTCTCTTTTACCTAAAAAGTAAAGCGAGAAAATTTATTCTGCCAGTAACGGTTGAGGACAAGATAAATCATTTGGTCATGGAATCTCATTTCCTTAATAAATCACATACAGATGTAAAATGCAACATTTATTTATAATCTCTCTTATCATCCTAAGTGATCTAAAGATTAGGATGCAAATTCACGACGTTGAATATAATTTGTAAAGCATATTCTTTAAGATATGATCACTACATTTCTTACATTCAGCTCTTTCTAACTCAGGTATCCATGGTTTTGAAAAGAGGGTGAAAATCATTTCTGCCATTGGGGTGTGTGTGTGTGTGTGTGTGTGTGTGTGTGTGTAAGTGTAAGAAACCTGGCTTGTTTCATCTATTCATGCCTCCAACAAAACT
The DNA here is from genome assembly GCA_963574415.1 of Tarsius wallacei. NCBI lineage: Eukaryota > Metazoa > Chordata > Mammalia > Primates > Tarsiidae > Tarsius > Tarsius wallacei. Next base: position 8,131 of record CAUYQG010272405.1, on the reverse strand, counting down.
TACTATGTGCAGGACAATAGGTTAAGTAAATCATTAGAGATTTACAGATTGTTTAAGCAAAAAAGAAGATAACTCATCCCTCACTTTTTTTAGGAAGATCAGTATAGAATATGTAGAAAAGCATTATGCAATCTACAGAAGACACAGATTCTAGTCCTGGGGTAAAACTATAATGGATGACTTCAGATTTTGAAGCTGTTTAACAAAGAGTTTTCTAGGTGGAGAGATGAAATGAATTTATTATAGGTTAAGGTGTCCAAGGAGAGACAGTAACTTTCAATCAATATATTGAAATATTTATGGAATTATTATTACATGCCAGATACAGGACTGACGCATAATTCTTTGTACTCCTGTAATTCTATATATCCAGACTTCATGCCCTAGGCCAAGTTGCCTAACCTACCTGAGACTATCTACCTGTTCAAAAAAGTGAGAGAGGAAATACCTGCCCTGTGTCCTTTCCTGAGATTTTAACAAGATAAAGCATAATAAAACATTTTGTGAGTTGTAACATTTTTATAAATCCATTATGTCTATATGTGTGAAAAATGTAAATAGCTCTGAAAAGTGTAAATGTCTTCAGGAGTTCTCTACTTCCTCCTGGCACATCCTCTAAGAAGAGGCTAACAGGATTTTAACACTTAATAATGCTTTGTTTGAAACATTGCATTTGCCACTGGATCAAATATTAGACTGGGAGGTGAAGGGAGGGTGGCTCTGGGAGTATCTGTGTAATATGTTGTCAGCGTTCTGGGAGTGTTCTTTACAGTTTGGAATTAGGAATTGCTGATGTCATGATCAGTCATATTGTCATGACAACATTGGAATTTCCTCATTTGCCTTCTCTTCGCTTGGGGAGTATCAGTTTGCCACAGGTCTGTCATCAGTTCACCCCATGTGTTAAGTGTATTAGATAACCCAGAACTAGTCATTCTTAAAGACATGTGGGGTGGGGAATTTTTATAAGCTCCTTATGTATCCTATTTCATACGCTTAACTATAACTCCTGATGTTGGAAAGTTTGCTTTCATACATATTGAACTGAATAGAAATTTATTTATAATTCTGTATCTTCTTGTTTGAACCTTTATAATTCAGCGGAGAACGAGAAGCTTTTCAGCATTCTCATTTACATAAAGGACATCATTAATTATTCTAGCATCCTCCTCCTCAGGTGAAATAGGCTTAATTTGATGGTAATTTTAGCCACTGAAGAGAAAGGAAACTTAGTGTTTGGTTTTTTTTTTTTCTTTCTGTGTATTGAATGCTTTTAAACCTAACTTGTTTTATGGATCCCAGGTTTTAGATAGACATTGGTCATGTACCCCGCCCCCCCAGACACTTAGGAATTTCTTATTAAATAACCTTTTGCCATTCTTCGCTGACATGAAGGTTTTGTTTGTCCCAGGTACAATTTGCTGTTAAAGTTATCATTCGTGCAGTTGATTTTTACTCATGGAAGGGAGATGATAATTCCAGGTTCGAATTAATTTTGTTTTCCATGATTTAAAGATTTTGGCTCTAGTTTTCCACAAATTCTGTTGATTTCCTAAGTACGTTCTGTCTCTTTCCAGGTCCTGTAGCCAGAGGTGGATGTGATTAGCAATTTTCCCAGCACACCATTTCCTTCCTTCCTTCCTCACCTCAGCTCTCATCCTTTGCACACATACATGGATAATGATGTTACTTCTGTCTTTTTAGGTAACCTGTAGTTTCAGAGATTACCTAGTGATATCTTTCTGTCATTAAGTTTTACTATAATTCATGGAAAATTAATTGAAATATTCTGAAAATAAGCACTTATATTTTTGTAGACTTGTAGTAGGCATGGAGAATAACAACTCCAATACTAATTTCCACAAAAAGTATAGATTGGTTTGAGACATCTAGCCAGGTGATTCAGAAAAACAACAGTTGACAGTATATGAAAGATAGACCTTTTCTTTGTCCTGGTTTAGCAAATAGTTGACTTTGTTAGGGAATTTGATCTACAAGTACAAATTTTAGTATAAACCAAAACAATATCTTGGATGTTTAATTTATATAGCTCCCCCCCCATATTTTGTGTTTTTTGAAAAGGATAAGCATCTACCTGTTGTTATGGAAAAACTCAGGGAAATAAATTTATAGAGAACACCTACACCTCTGAGTCAGCTTTGAATTTTTGTGAACTATTTTGCAAGAGCAGAGCAATAACTAATTTATGAACAGATATATCCAAACATTTTTGTGTGTATATTATTTGTTTTGCATTTAAAGGATGTTTCCCCATAGGGAAATGTCTTAAAGAGTGATTAGGATTTTAATTGAAGCATCTATGAATTCCATAATGTAGCTAATCTCTAATATGGTCTTTCATGTTTTGAGGGGGAAGAAAATTCAATTCCATTACAGGATCCTGGAAATACCTTTCACCTAGACACCATTCCAGCTATCTCACACTATCCCAGAAGATAGTCCTCTCTTTCTCTCCCAACTCTATTCCACCAGTGATCCCAGAACAGAACATAAAACTGGTTACAAGAGAGGTGTTACACTTTAGCAACCATCAGTTAAATGAGCTGTAGGTGTTAGACTGGGGCTAGAATACACACACACACACACACACACACACACACACACACACTGAAGTTTTCAGTATATATTCTAATACTGGAAAGTTTGCATTCAAATTCAACTGAATAGAAATTCAGTGTAATTCCATATTCCTTTATAAACAAGCAAACTGAGACTTCTGGAGGGGTTCAATGATCTGCCCAAGGTCACAAAGATGGTAAATGGTGAAACCAAGATGCAGGGCCAGGTGCTCAGATTCCCAAGCTTTGGCTCTTTATACCATGTAAGTTTTTCCCTATGGGGTTTGGACTTGATCCACAGCTAACAGTAATGATGACCATTATTAGTATGATTGGAGACAGGGGACTTTGTAATCAGAGAAATCTCAAGATCAAATCCCAGCTCCACCATGTATTGGATCTGTGACCTTGGGCACGTTACTTAAAACCTCTGAGCCTCAGTTTTCTCTTTGGTAAAATGGTATAGTCATTCTTCTGTCATGGGTTTTGTGTCGGAGGGGGGGAGGGGTGTGTGTGTAATATGCTTAGAAAGTGCCTGTAATATAGTAGTTACTCAATAATGACAGTTTTTATTATTTAATAGTCTATGCAGAGAAGCAGCAGTAGGGCAAAACTCATTTCTACTGTTTTGTTAACCAGGATAGATTTAAGATTCATTAGAATATGGCTTCTAGTAAGACTCATCAGAATATGGCTATGCTTATGTTGTTCTATATACCTTCTAGGATTATAGCTATGTTTTATTTTATTATAGAGGTTTCATTTTTATGCACATGTGATTTTATATGTGTCTGGGGAGGCTTTAAGTCTGGAATAAGAATTGTAGATTTTTAAAAAAGCAAAATGGTAAATAATAGAAAATATTGCTGTTACTTTAGAAATAGGGTACTTTATCAACTCTATTTTGTACCAGGAAAAGAAATTTAAAGAATCTGCTGACCCCATATTTTTCCTCTCTTTTTTTTTTTTCTGTTTTGCTGGGAGCCAGAGGCTTTGTGAACTTTTAAACATAGACTGTCAAATATAAATAGTTTTTTTAGTGTGAATTGCTTATATTAACCAATACTGTGTGGCTATATTTTATGCATTAAAGCTTGTAATTTGGATTGTTGAATGAATTTTTCCTCTTAATTTTTTGCGGTTTTCAATTTGACCCAAATAAAAATGGGTGCTAGAAATGTTTCAGCTGTGACAGAGGGACAGAACTTGCTATAGGTCAGTTCTTTTCTTGATAGAGGTATTCTATTCTTATCTCATTGGATAGCTTCTCTGCCCCCATTTTTTTTATCCTTTCAAAGCCTAGCTTCACTGCCATACTTCCTTCGTAGTAATATCTTCAAAGTTTCCCCTCTTAGTTGGGGCTCAGTAATATGTATATTAGGATGGTGGATCCCCTAGGATTTTGACCCTTCCTCATCTGTTCTTTTTAGGGAATTCATTGATTAGCGATAATGACAACAGTGATTACCCCCAATCTACATTCTCTCTCAAGCCAGGCTTCTGTCTCTAGTTCTATTTTCCTGGCCAAATGCACAATGCTTCTTTCTGAGTGTCCCTCAAGCAAAACATTTACACACCTGAGAATCTCACACCCATGTTATACTCTATATTGTTCTCTCCCTTGTGTGGACTCCCATAACATGCCAGTGGTCCCCAACCTTTTTGGCATCCGGGACTGGTTTCGTGGAAGACAATTTTTCCATGGATGGGGGATGGGAGGATGTGCAGTCAAGCCTCACTGCTAATGTTAATCTGTATTTATAGCCACTCCCATAAGGAATACATAACCCAGATCCCTTGTTTACACAGTTCACAGTAGGGTTTACCTTCTATGAGAATCTAATGCTACTGCTGATTTGACAGGAGGCAGAGCTCAAGCAGTAATGCAAGCGGCAGTAAATACAGATGAAACTTCACTGCTGGCCCACCGCTCAATTCCTGCTGTGTGGCCTGATTCCTAACAGCCCACTGACAGATACTGGTCCATGGCCCTGGGGGTTGGGGACCCCTGGCTAGACCACTTGCCTGACACTTACCACTTATATGTCTTCCATTACTAGTGTACAGCAAACAATTCAGGTGCTCTATGGGTTACAAATACTCACCCAGAAATTGAAGCTTTATTTATTTTTAATTTATTTTTTTTTTTTTTGAGTTGCAGTTTTACTCTGTTGCCCAGGCTGGAGCGCAATGGCATGCTCACGGCCACTGCAGCCTCAATGTGCTGGGCTCAGGTGATCCTTCTGCCTCAGCCTTACAAGTAGCTGGAATTACAGGTATGCGCCACCACACCCAGCTAATTTTTTGATTTATTGTAGAGATGAGGTCTCGCCAAGTTGCCCAGGCTGGTCTCGAATCTGTGGGCTCAAGCAGTCCTCTCACCTTGGCCTCCCAAATTGCTGGGATTATAGGCATGAGCCACCGTGTCTGGCCTAAAGCTTTATTTATAAGGCTTTTTTGAGATGCAGCATTACAAAGTTTTAGGGAGCACAGGGACTAAGTCTTTTAACCCTAGCTAAGTCTAGATTTTAGCCCAAGTTCACTACTTACTTACTACCTCTGTGGGTGGGACAGTTTTAACTTTTTTTCTTTCATCTGTACATCAAGCCTAATAACCCCTCCAACCTCATAGCGTTGTTGTGAAAGTGAAATGAGATGTGAAAGATTTTAAAATGAAAGTCTCATTTTAAAACTGTTTATTTGGGACAAATGTCTTCTAAATTTAGATTCTCAAATTCCAGTTATACAAGCTCTTTTAAGTCAGAAGGCATCTTTAGCTATATGCTCTTCTCCCGTACTAGATTGCATGTACTGGTAGCTCCATCTGTATTATCCTTGTTTGTAAACTCCTCCTGCCTTACAGAGTGTAGTCTCTGATACTGCTCACAGTCTTCCCATTCATACAAAAATGGCTCTGCTCCAACACATAACTTCTTGAAAGGAAACTGGACAAAAACAAATGAAGAAAAACTTTAGTGCACCTAGGCTCTTGAAATAGACCTTTTGCCAGACTTTTTTTTTAACCTTTTAAAGTTAAGTCTGTAGTATATACAGTCTCAGACAGCATAGTCATTCAGCCATTAAACATAGTTTTCAAAAGTAATCTCCCCTTGCCTAAACTTGCTGGTCATCAGTTCCTGGTATATCCTTGCTCCCAGACTTTGATAGTCAACATGGATTTATTTACACAGTGGACCCATTTAAATCTAAGCTGCGGGTTCGAGACCCACCTGGGCAACTTGGCGAGACCTCATCTCTACAATAAATCAAAAATTAGCCGGGCGTGGTAGCGCGCGCCTGTAATTCCAGCTACCTGGAAGGCTGAGGCGGAAGGATCGCCGGAGCCCAGCCGGTCGAGGCTGCGGTGGCCGGGAGCGGCCACTGCACTCCAGTCTGGGCGTCAGAGTGAGACTCCAACTAAAAAAACAACAACAACAAAAGAACCAAATAAATCTACATACCACCACGATAAAACCTGAGGAAACAGGAACAACAGCTGCCATTTGTTGAGTTTGACACTTGTTGGTGTACTGTACTTGAGATTGTTTTGTGCGGAGTGTGGGACCTAGGCTAACAAACTTGCCCAAAGTGCAAATGGGAAACTGAAATGTGAAGCCACATCTGCTGGGCTCTGTTTTAATTTTGTTCCTTGTATTGCACAGTCCAGATTCTTTTAAGCTATGTGAAGAAGAGGCGGGGCATGTTTGAAGTATACACATGGAGGGGCTGTTGTTAAGTCTTAGGAGCCAAGGCAGCTCTCCGGACGGCAGCTCCCTCCATCATCCCATGGCCAAGTGCTCACTTGCTCCTGGCGTGCTCTACTCTCTGCCTGCTGCCAGTCAGCTTCCTGTTTACTCATAGTTTCTGCTTCCTCATAACCTTGGCTTGCATATGGTTTTGGCTTATTGTGGCCTCAACTCTACCTCCTGGCACTCTTGTAGTTTCTGCCCCTTTACTAACTGGTTCCGCCCTTAGAGTTTTCTGAATCAAATTCCCAAGGGTGAGAATTGGATTGGCCCTGCTCATTTTTTTAGTTCTAGCCAGGTCATAGGTCATTGGCCCGTCTGTGGATTGGCTGCCCTTGGGTCAGATTCCCACAGCTTCTTCACCTACCAGCTGAGAAGTGGGAGGAGGATGTTGTGGGACAGCCCAGGCAGCAAAGTCTCAGTTTCCCTTTAAAGAGGAGGAGCAACAGTTTCCAATGCCCTGTTCCTACTATGATAGGACTATTTTCTTCTCGACTATTTTCCTCTGGACTATTTTCTTACTTTATCTGTCTTAAAATGTATGTGTTTCAAAAGTTGAGACTCTTTTCCAGATGAATCTCACCAGGATCTATTCTTGTAATCACTCTTACAACTAAGTATTTGCGAATATTTGTCATTGATTGTATATATTATGCAAATGGTCTCACATCTCTGTTATTTCTCTTATGTTGGATTCTTTGGGCTTGAGTGACTTTATTACATTTTATGTTTTTTGAGGGTAGACCATTTATCATCTTTCTGTATAATCCATTGTGCACTTAGTTAAGGATAAAGCACCTACTTAAATTTGGAACTTAAAAAAAAAGTATGCCTTATATTCTCTCCTTTTTTGTCATTCACTATTATAGAACACACTAAATTTTGTTAATTTTTTTAAAGGTTTTTTTTAGTCTGTCTTTAAAATATTCTTTTGGTATTCTTAGTGTATTTTAGTATTTAGTATTAGAATTATTTAAGTGTTCTAATTTAAATTTTATCATCATTTAAAATAACTTTCCTTATCCCTGTAAAACTATTGCAGGGTATCCGATTAAATTTTAGCATTCTGGATAGCATAGCCTCCAAAGTATATGACCTTAGAGTACAGCCATAGAACAGTTAATCTGTGATGCTCTTTTGTGGTTTAGATTGTGGTTTCCTAAGAGACCACTCATGACAACTGAGGTTGTATATGGAATTTTTTCCATAGGTAACAGTCTGAACTGCTGGGGTCTTGAGCAGTAAGTTCTTAGGAAAAGGCACCTATGACTTGAACGGTTTTAACAAATACCTTTTATTTTAGACTTGTGTTTGGTAACTTACAGTAAGGGTCCTAGTGAGAAGAGCAAGCAAAAGGGCAGTCAAAACAATTGTCAATTCATGGAGTAGTAGAAAATAGTTCCAGCATATATACTAACTCCCAGTGAAGGCTCATTATGCTGTGTTTGATATTTAGTCACTTGAAAGGACAGATGTTTTAAATTTTATCTGGCAAGTTCTTACTTGCCATTGTGCACCTAGTACTGTGCCCAGAATAAGTTCCTTTGCTGCTTTTTGTTTTGTTTTGTTTTGTTTTGAGTTGGAGTCTCACTCTGTCGCCCAGACTGGAGTGCAGTGGCTGCTCCCAGCCACCGCAGCCTCCACCTGCTGGGCTCCAGCGATCCTTCCACCTCAGCCTTCCAAGTAGCTGGAACTACAGGGGCCGCCACCACGCCCGGCTAATTTTTGATTTTTATTGTAGAGATGAGGTCTTGCCAAGTTGCCCGGGTGGGTCTCGAACCTGCGGGCTCAGGCAATTCACTCACC
>CAUYQG010272404.1:0-32933 GCA_963574415.1 Tarsius wallacei | reverse complement strand
GAGTCTCACTCTGTCACCCAGACTGGATGGAGTGCAGTGGCCGCTACCGGCCACCGCAGCCTCAACCTGCTGGGCTCCGGCAATCCTTCCACCTCAGCCTTCCAAGTAGCTGGAACTTCAGGCGCGCGCTACCACGCCCGGATAATTTTTTGATTTATTGTAGAGATGAGGTCTTGCCAAGTTGCCCAGGCGGGTCTCGAACCCACGGGCTCAGGCAATCCACTCACCTCAGCCTCCCAAAGTGCGGGATTACAGGCTGAGCCACCGAGCCCGGCTGTACTGGAATTTAATATGTGACATATTATTAGAAATTTTCCACTGTTGACATCTATTATTTTTAATCTCTATGCTAGTGATCACCTCTCAGGAGGCATACTGTAGTCCTCAAATTTGGGAGGCAGTTGGCAAGAGATGAAACATAAGTTGTTTAAAGCATTATATTCCGCGTTATAGTCCTACATGTTAAATTTTTGAAATATAGTTTTAGTATTATAAATTTTAAAAAGAAAACCTAGCTTAGGTTGTGGAAATATGCAGTGTGTCAAGCCATTGGGCCAGGTATCCAGTTAATAAGATCACTAGCCCATGTTTGTCACTTATCATTTTCTGGTGTGCATGTAAGGCATCATTTTTATAACTAGTTCAATTATGTATCACAAATGTTTGTCAGAATACAACCCCAAATCCTCACATGTTTACAACATCATACATACTCTGGCCTCAGGCTATCTCTCCTGTTATTTTTCCCACCTCTAAGTTCCAGTCATGCTGGCCTTTACATCTGCAGTGTCCTAACCTGAAATGTTCTCCTAAGATCCCCAAGGCTCCATATTTAATGACTGCAGTCAAATTTCCTCAGAAGTTACCATATCAGAGATATCCACATGCCAACTTCTCCATCTCAACCCTTCTTTTTTCTTTCCTCCCTCCCATTTTTCCTTCCTCCCTCTCTCACTTTCTCTTTTTTCTTTCTCTTTCTTTCTTTCTTTCTTTCTTTCTTTCTTTCTTTCTTTCTTTCTTTCTTTCTTCTTCCTTCCTTCCTTCCTTCCTTCCTTCCTTCCTTCCTTCCTTCCTTCCTTCCTTCCTTCCTTCCTTCCTTCCTCTTCCTTTCTTTCTTTCTCAGGATCTCACTCTATCACCCAGGCTGGCCGCAAACTCTTGGGTTCAAGCAATCCTCCCACCTCAGCCTCCCAAAGTGCTAGAATTACAGACATGAGCCACTGTGTCCAACCTCAGCATTCTTCTTTAAGCACTTGCTATAATGGCATATTATACATTTAGTAGTTTGGTTTTCTTCATTTTAATTTTTCTGTCTCCTTCAACAGAAATATGTAAGAACAGAGTCATTGTTTTGTTCCAGAGCTGAATAGTTCCTGGTCCCTAATAGACACTCAATATATAATTGTTGAATGAATGAATGAGTAAATGAGGAGGGCTCTGGCATTAAGAAATATCTTGATATGAATCCTGAAATGCTATCATTCAGATTGTCTAATTCCACCTCTCCTCTTTTTTTCTTTCATTTTACTTATTATTTTTTTTTCTTTGGCTGTCTGAATATAGCAGCTGAAACAAAACTACCAAACCAATAAACAAATCCTCGAAATATTTTATGAGACTGTTGACAAGTTCAGGCTTATATGTATTGCAAAGGATGACATTCACTTTAACTTGTGTGTTTTATGTCAAAACTGCTGAGCAATGCCACCATCTATCCCTCATATTTGAACAGTATTTGAGTTAAAAACAAGTATATGTTATTTTTAAAAACTAGATTTTTTTCTAAGGTCAATTATTGGTTTTGCCTGAGTTTGGGTATCCTGAAATATATAATGAGGAGTCTTCAAGTACGTTTTAAAAATTAATTACAGAGAATAGGAAAATCTCTCAAAATACTGGAGAAACTTTTAAGAAAATGCATTCTTCATAGGAATATTTGTCTCATTATTCTGTCAGGCACCTAAAAATTAATGTCTTAGCTGACAGTATTAGATTTTAATTTTGCAGTTACTCATCATCATCTTTTGTTCTTCATTTTGGTGAATATACAAATGAAGTAAATTGTACTTAGCCACTTATTTGATAGAGATAGAATACTTTGTTTTCTCAAGTCTTGGGGTCAAACTTTGTCAAGTCAAATGAACTGAATAAAAAAAATGCATAGAGTAAGCCCATGGTGTTCTAAAGTGTTGATCCCTCTGTTAGAATTTATAGTAAATTATTTTTAAAATAGCAGGGAAGAGATCAGCTACCCCGAAACCTTAAAAATAACAAATCTCAGCATAGTTGGGCATATTTAACATATAAATTGGGGAGTTTTCAATGCATTAAGCTTGAACTGTCATGATAAACTTCCATTTAATGCTCATTATAGTCCAAGAATCTATAATCAAACCCCAAGCAAAATCAGGTAAAAAAAAATTCTCTTGTTGACTTGATATAGTTTTGGAGAATAAATCTTTTGAAAAGTGTTTTTAAAAAGTTATTTAATCTGTGTAATGAATTAAAGTTTTTATTTCCAGATGTTAGAAATAAAAATAATACTTGGAAACTAGTGAATCTCCTTCCTTTAAAATCTATTATTCATTTGTTTTAGTGAGCAGTACCCCCAAAGCAGTTTTGCTAATTTAATAAAAAAATTTACTAATTTAATACAAAATTTTATAAATTAATTTAATAAAAATATTTAATAAATTAGTTTTACTAATTTAATGAAATATTTAAAATTTACTTTGTATAAAAGCAAGGTAAAATTGATTCTGTCTCAGTTCATTTCCAAATATGTGAAAATATTTTACATAAATTCTCCAATTTTTACCAACATTTATTTGTAAATCTTATTTTTCTTATCTTTGGACCGTGAAAATATAACAGTGCAACCAGTTTAATGCTAAAAATATGCTTTGTCTTCAAATATATGTAGATAGAAAAGATTGTAAGTAGCAGCTGGCACAAATGAATTACCCAACTGTTTCCTAATTGGAGTGAAAAATTGAAATATTTCTTTTAATATTAAAAGGTTTTCCTTTATATTGTCATTGCTGTGTTTAAATTTTTCTGAAATTTTAAATAGCATTAAAGAAGAACAAGATATCTTTGAATTATACTAAAATGTTATATCAAAAATTTGGAAGAAAATAACTTATACAAAAGCATTACTTGTGAACTTAAATTTCTCTTGCTTCACTTGCTACTGAGAACTAATGTATCCTATTTATAGAAGTTTGAGCCATTTTGTGTTGATATGTAGTCTTTCTCTTTCTGGGATCCTCTCCTGACATCAGTACTAATTCTGCCTGTTGTGCTCAGAGAAAGGACTACCTACCTAACACATAATCCATACACGTGAAACATTGTTTGTACTTTTTCTGCTGTGTCAACCATAGCTTTTGCCATCCTCCTGAGGCGGATGACCCCTCCCACTTGCTCCCCCTGCTTTTGCTAACCTTCTCCAGATTGATACCCTCCGGAATGTTCTCTGTCTTGCAGAATAACTCCTGCTTTTCTTCTACTGGCTCTCATATTCTTTTCTCACAGCGGAGATGGACACAGTTCTTTCCTTTATGATACAATCTGCTTCTTCTCAGAGCATGCAGACCTGGGTGGGGGTGGGGGGACAAAATATGCTAAACAGGTGGGACAGGAACACTGAGCAGGCTGGACAGGGTGGTGATTAGGTTGGGTAGGTGCTGTCTGACTTTGAACCTGACAAAATAACCCCCACAATACCTGAGACTTGAATCTTAGACTGGCCATTATACTGTAATTTTCCCGCCCTCACTACCTCCCTCCTTCTTTATCTCCCTCTTTTCCTCCCTTCTTTCCCTCCCTTCTTCCCTCCCTCCCTCCCTGTCTTCCTTCCCTCCTTTCCTCTCTCCTTTCTGTATCCCCTTCTATCTTCCTTCCTTCCTTCCAATATACTCTAAGCATTTATGTGCCGGGCATTATGCAAAACTTTTCAGAAACCTTATTACCACAAGTGACCCCTAATCTAAACTTATCTATACCTTGGTTTTAGCATTATTCATGTCCATATGATCTCTGTGCCTTCCAGAGCTCTTCACACATTCTCAGTTTTAAAAGGAGAAAATTCCTTAATTTCTCAATAAATACAAGAAATTGCCATGCTTTTCCCTTCTGCCACTCCAATAAAATTTAAAAACAAGAAAACAAATCCTTTAAATCAAGGGATGTGTCTCAGCAAATGTTTCCACATGTCTGAAACACAGTCCCTTTTTATTTCAGGGATGCATAATCAGCACAATGCCCACAAAAGATCTCAAGGGGGCAGTGTGGCCCGATGCTGCAGCTCTCTGGGATGTTAAACCATTCACAGCCTCAGGAGGGTTTTTGTGGATTGCTTTCTCTCCAGTATTTGGTTAATCAACCATTTCTGGGGAAAAGGTCTCTAAAGGAAAATAGGGCTTGTCATTTTATCATTCTTTCTTTGTCCTCTTTTTCTGGCGTATGGTAAATAGATGGCCATCAGGACACAGCATTTAAGACTGAGAACAAAGTACTGGATTCAGAGAAAATACTTTGATTGGGAGACTTGTTTCCTTGTTGTCAAGTCCTAATGGGGAGACAGGCAGAGAAAGGATAGGGATGCCTGACATTGGTTGAGAGGACAATTGGCAATTTAGAGCCTTGTTGAGCGTTTAAAGGTTCTTAATTGTATAAATATAAATATTTGTATAAATATTTGCTGTGAGGGCATCTGCAGACCCTGAGAAAGAAGAGCCCAGACAAAGTGGGGCAGGATTCTGAGCAGCACCAGACTGGTTTCTTCACACACATTCAGTCTGGTAAGATCTAACCCTTTGAGATACACTCTGTGGAAATTCACATATATCACCATTATCATGATATGGATGTTATAGATTACATAATTTTGGTCGATACTGTGTAATTTCAAATTCTTAAAAGAGTTCTCAGAAATGCATACTTGTAGCTCATGGATAATTTAAGAATAAAATGACTCCTTATCACACATGGATTTTCATGTCACCAGTTAATATAACTAAAGGTTATATTGGCATTTACTGAATAATTTAAAAAATAAGAGTAGGAAATAGGAACGAATTTTGTACACAGCTGTCATCTTTGCTATATGCACATGTTTTAAAATGCCATCTATAATGTCATAGGGGCCAAGGGAAAACTTCCCCTTTGCACTTTGAAGCTTCCCTGAAAATCACTGACAAGAGTCAAATTAATAGGCAAAAAGGCATACAAATTTGTTTGATCATAGTTTTACATGACACAAGAGCCTTTAGAATAAAGACCAAAGATACAAGAGAAACTGTCCACTTTTATGCTTAGGTGATCAACAAAGTATGGATAGCCATGTATGAAAATGGTTGGACAAAAAGGATATGATGCAGTGCTAATAAACTGAGTGGAAAAGGTCTATCTGTTTAGATTCTTCTTGGATTTTCTGTGTGGCTATTTTTTCTTTCTGGCTGTGAGGCAGCTCTCTGGAATGGGGGTATTATGACCTACAACCAAACAATGTAGGTCAGATAAGTTCTTTATGGCTGCTTTTTACACAGAAAGGTAGAAGGGAAAGTTAGAGTCATATTTTTTTAGATTTTATGGCTGATTTTGGGGAAAAGAAACTCTGGTTTCTATGGCCTGCTTTGGAGAAGAGTGATTCTAGTTTCTATGGCTAACCTGGGGGGAATGAAAAACCAAAGAACAGAGGGCAGGAGAAGATTAAAGAGAGTTGCTTCAAAGACCTTCACTTCAGAGTATCATTTTCTGAAAAATTACAACATGTTCTAGTACAAGTTTGAAGGTAAAAGTAATTCCAGGGTGTTTAGAGAAGGAGGTTTGAAATGTGACTATCTTTGAAGTTAAAAGTACTGAAAGGCAAGGGTTCTTACAGATAACAATAGTAGAAGCAATGGCTTCTGAGTAAACCATATTTTTGAGAAGGACCATTTACTGAAAACTTGTGAAAGGTTTGCAAAACTACTTTGTGAATGAAGTAAAACTTACATTAATGAAACTTTTCTCCCATTTTCTCAAGAGGATATTGCTAGTTTGTGTAACCACTGATCTTTGTGCTTTCTAGTCATGTTTTATATCATTTTGCATAACTACAAGACCTGAAGTGCATCTTCATATTTTAGAATAAGCTAACTGATGCAACTGAAGGCAATTTTTCTGCAAAGTTGATAAAGTTGAAGCTCCAGGATTACTCACTTGCCTAGACATCTGTGACAGCTGGGATGTGCTGGGAGTCTTAAGGTGTTTCGGGTGGAAAGGGAAAGTTAGGCTGTAGCCAGGAAGCTTTTTTTTGCATTAGAAATCCTGGTAATTTCCAAGAGATTTCAGAAGGAAGGTAATAAATTTCTAAGACTTCTATAATTTATTGAGACTTTAAAAATCCCATTAGAAAATAAGCTCACTTTTGTGAATTTTGTACTTGTAATTTGCATTCTTTTTCATAAAGATGATTTCCCAAATTGTCTAAGTTTAAGATTGGCAAAATCTGGATCCTTTCCTGACTGTAACAAGTAACTGCAAAAATATGTAAAAGCTTAAACACAATGTAAATGGTTTCTTGCTCATGTAGTACTGTAGGATTAGATGAACAGGTTGGTTGGCAGTCCTTCTTCACATTGTCATTTAGGGACCCATGGTAATGGACATCCTGCCATTTTCAATATGGCTTCCAAGGTAACAGTGGGGTAATTAACATTCCAGGTAATCAGAAGGTGAAGAAATGTTCAGAGAAAGATTTTGTAGGCCAAGTGGAGAGTGATAAACTTGACTTTTGTTCACTTTTTATTGGGTCAGTCAACTGGCTATCATAGGGAAATGTCAGCCAGCAGATTGCTCAGGAAAGATTAGTAGAAGATGAATTCGGGGTGAGAATCTGTGTAGGCTTTGCAACAACTAAATTTATGTAAAGATTTTTGTGGTCAAGGCATTCAATTGGTTCAGATGTGCTTTTTTTGGGTATATCACCATTTTGCTGAAGTGCAAAAAAACTTATAAAAATACATATGGAATAAGATTTAAGATCATACTCTAGCACTATATTTACCTAGCAATGATTTAACAAACACACACAAACTTTATGCTTGCTTACATTCTAAAGTAGACTAATAATTGACTAAACAGGAACTGATTATTTTAGACTTTAGCATCTGAAGAGATTGTTCACAGTGTGGCCCAGAAAGCAGGAAGATCCGGGACTTCTTATCCTCATTCAGTAACTAAGGCCAAGTAAATACCTGGAACAGTAGCAATACTGTGGGTAATTAATCATCTAGTACTGTGAGCCAGAGGGAAGTGCCCTGTGAAATGAAAATTGTGTAATATCTTTTAATAGATAGATGTGTAAATGCCTAAAATAAATGTGTAAATATCACAAGGATTGGTGGAGTGTATGATAAAGTCATCTGGAATGGAATTGGAAATTAGAATGCACAGAAAATTCACTGAATAGCAAAGAAAGTGACTTTCAAAGTGAATACTCAAATTTTTTAAATGAAAACTGTAGTGCTTAATATACTGAATCTTAAGTATCAAATTAAGTAAAATAATGCACATAGATGCCCATTGTTAATTGTAAAGCACTAGGAAATGCAAGGAATTCTTATTGCTCTTTTTAAGCACTATTATATGTTTTTCTTATTGGTCCCTTCCAAATCTAACAATATATGAGAGGAAGGACCACTCCAAAGTCAGAAATTTATTTATTAAAAATTGTGTATTTATTCTTAGATGTTTAAACCTTAGTCTCCTTAGAAGTTCTCTCCATTTGATACAATACACCTATTAAGACACTTTTTCTATTGCTCAGAACAGTTTTTGAACTCATCAATTTTGATGCCTTCTGGTGCTTCTGCTGTTTTTTGTTTCATCTCTTCCTCTTAAGTGAAACATTTCTCTTTGATAACTTTTTTCATCTGAGGAAACACAAACATGTTACTTGGAGGAGATCAAGTGAGTAGGGAGGGTGGGGCACAGGAATCATGCCATTTTTGATCAAAAACGCTGAACACTCAGTGTGATGTGGGCAGGTGTATTATCGTGGTGGAAGAGTCAATCACTTGCTTGCTACAACTTGGGATGTTTCTTCCACAAATCATAACACGACTTTCTCAAACTCTCAGATAAAAACATCGGTTGACCATTTATTTGGAGGAACAAATTCCAAGTGTATTACAAGGGGTCTGCCTTCCAAAAGATAATTTTAGGCTTTGGGGGCCTTCCCTTATATGATAGATATCAAAAATACATTTATTTTAAAGAACTTTTATAACTTGGAATGACTTTTTTGTTGAGATGTCTTTGAAAATTATAATTGTCAATGAAAAATATGATTTGATGTGTGCTTGCTTTACACTTGACTTTCCAGAAAAGTAGCTCATGATTTAGAAGAGTGCAAAGTAAGCCTGAAAGCTATATTTACATTTGAGGTAAAAACATATTTTGTACCTCAAGCTGTTTCTTCTTTCCCATCAAAGTAAGAGATTCAGCTTCATAAATTAATCTGGTTTCCATTTTTACTTGTAAAAATCTTCTACTAGTTAAAAAGTAAGTAATCTCTAAATGTTTTTCTTACCACAACCTGGAAGAATTTGGAAGAATGCTCAGAATTATTAAAGATGAGCAAGAACATAATAAACATGATATTTTAAATGATTAATAAATCATCAGATACCCAAAGCAACAAATGTGCTCCAAGAAGCAGCTTAATAATTGTGAAATTATTGCCAAGAATTTTATTTCTAAAAGCTATCAATATATTATTTTAAAAAACATCGATTATACGTTTCAATCAGTCATTGGTCTGGTAAAGGTGATGTTATGATCTATATGACCTAGAGCTGACTGTCAATGCCTGACCCTTTTCCTTTCTAACTAATTTTATCTAAAGCAGCAGACCCCAACCTTTTTATTATCAGGAGCTGGCATCGGGGAAGAGAATTTTTCCATGGACTGGGATTGGGTGGAAGGTTTCAGGATGATTCAAGCACACCACATTCATTGTGCACTTAATTTCTATTATTACTACATTGTAATATACAATGAATGTATACAATAATATATTTATATATAATAAGTATATAATTAAATATAATGTAAATATATACTTATTCATAATATAACTTAATAATTATACATACATATACAATATAAATAGTTATGTATTATATTATGAATAATTATGTCACCAGATACAGCTGTATAATTGAAGTACATCAACTCACCTGCCACTCACTGATAGGGTTTTGATATGTCTGCAAGCAATTTATTTATTATAGTCTCTGTGCAGTCAAACTTCACTGCTAATGTTAATCTGCATTTGCAGCTGCTCCCCAGCTTTAGTGTCACTGCCTCGGCTCCACTTCAGAGCATCAGGCATTAGATTCTCAGAGTGTGCAACCTAGATTCCTTGCATACGCAACTCACAACCCCTCCTAAGAAAATCTAAAGCAATGGCTGATCTGACTGGAGGCAGTGCTCAGGTGGTAATGCGAGTGATGGGGAGTGGCTATAAATAGGGATGAAGCTTTGCTCACCTGGCCACTCACCTCCTGCTGTACCACTGGGTTCCTAACAGGCCACAGACCAGTACCAGTCCCGGATCTAAAGTTTTAAATTCTCATCTATAAGATACAAACATTAGCTAAAAGACAATACTTTTTAAGTGTTCAGATACTAGGAAGTTTTGTGCACTAGACTAACACTATCCTGACAATTCCAGATTAATTTTTAAGAAGCTTCTGTATATTTAAAATTCTATTTGGAACATAGTACAGAAACTATGGCAACTTTTTATATGAAAGTAGACAGGGATTTAAGAAAATATTTTTGGTAGAAAAATGATTGACACAAGAAACTATAAAATAAAATCTCTATCTTTGAGGTCAAGGAGGTGATAGGAAAGTCATTAAGTAGCAAATGTCACACAGTAACAGAAAGTCACTAGATAACAGTGTTTGCAATGAGCTACAAAATGAGTGGTTCAGATAACAAGTGCTGTAAGAAGAGTGGGAAATCAGGGCAGGCAGTTGTAGCCAGGAGTGTCTTCTTAGAGGAAGTAGTGTTTTTCCTGGTTTTGATGCACCAGTAATGTTTGCTTCAATATATAGCAAAGATGCAGCAAAATTATTTTATGTGTAAGTCTCATAAAAAGCAAAAAAAGTCTAAAGGTATGAATTATTAGTAATCTGTAGATAAGTGAAAAACTTCTCTCTAGTAAAGCAATAAGAAAATAGAGCATGATATGTAAATTGGACCACATTTGAATGCCAGACAGAGCTTTTTTCCCTTTAAAAACTGTGGAATTGGTCTTCTGCTTCAGAAAAATGGAGTTGACATATTTTTCCCAATCCCTTCCATGAAGTAACACTAGAAATTTTGGACATTTATATTTAAGGTGAACATAAGAAGTCTCTGAAAGGTGGAGAGAAGGAGGTAGGTAAGCTAGGAGTCTTAGGACCCAAGGAACAACATGGTGGTGATTTTCTTGGGGTTTTTTTTGTGTATGTGTGTTATTGTTTTTTCTCATATATCCCATACTTGGATCTGAAGAAGCCAACAACCTAAAAGCACCAATAAGAATTACAAAACAATAAATGAATCTCCAACAAAGGCCTATTCTCTCTAATCAAAACACCAAGACGGTCTCGAGAAGCCTAGCAAGACAGAAAACAATTAGACCATAACAGCTCTACTCCAGTCAACCACAACAGAAAAAAACATGACTCTACCCCACCCATGCCTGCAAAGGTTAAGTGGGGAGCTGAGCTTTCCAATCATGCCAGACTGTGACAAAGTGCTCACCCTTCCTCCCAGGGTAATGTCAGAGAAAGCTGAGCAGGAATTTGTTCCGTTCATCCTTGCTGGGGGTAAGGAACCCACCTAACTGTTAGAAGAGGCCACGTGGTGTTAGAAGTGTTGATAGTTATGGTGCTACAAGAGTCATTAGCAGAGGCCACAGAGAGCACAAGAACAAGGTACTCTTATCCACGCCAGTCAGTGAGTTACAAGTGGAAGCCTATTGGGGAGCTGGAACTTCCAACCTTCACCCCTTAACTTTAGAGTCAATGGAATCCAAGTAAGAAACCTGGAGTCTTGGGCGTTTATCTCAGAGAAATAATACTTATATTCACCCCCAAGCCTATACATAAATGTTCATAATAGCTTTATTTGTAATAGCTAATAATTAGAAACAACCCAGATGTCTTTCAACAGGTGAGGGGTTAAGCATTCATATCTTGCAAAAATTCTTAGTAATAAAAACAAAAGAACAAATGATACCTGCAACCACTTAGATGAATCTTTAGAAATTTGTGCTGAGTGAAAAATGCCAGTCTCAAGAGGATGCATCTTCTAATTCAATTTATGTATTATTTCTGAGA
The DNA here is from genome assembly GCA_963574415.1 of Tarsius wallacei. Taxonomy (NCBI): domain Eukaryota; kingdom Metazoa; phylum Chordata; class Mammalia; order Primates; family Tarsiidae; genus Tarsius; species Tarsius wallacei. The sequence continues at coordinate 21,546 of CAUYQG010272404.1, read as the reverse complement.
TGACAAAATGGCAAAACTGAAGAACAAATTAGCAGAGAGGGCAAAGGTAAGAGAAATGTGTGTGTGATTGTTAAAGTGCAACACTAGGGATCTGGGTGGTGATGGAACTGTTCACAGCATCTTGATGATATGAATATTAATACACTGCTTGTGATATTGCATTGTTGTTGCTGTTTTTTTGTTTTGTTTTTGTTTTTGCATTTCTATAGTTTTCCCATTGGTAGACAATGGATAAAGAGCCCATAAGACCCATTTATATTATTTCTTCCAATTGCATGTGAACCTACAGATATCTCAACATTAAAATTTTAATTAAAAACATGGAGCTAATTGGATATCTGGTCTAGTTTTCAAAACATATCAATGTAAGAATGGATTAAAAGTAAGAACATGGAAGAGGACCAAACAGGAGACCAAAATTAAATTATCAGCCATTAGTCCTTTCCCTCTGAGGAAAACCAGTTCATCATAAGTATTTAAAATATTTATTCCATTCATCATAGCAGTTTGTAAAAGCAGTTGACTGGTGTTAGTGACATAGGTTTGCAGAGCTGTTACATCCCAAAGTACTACTGTCCTTTACCAAAATGAGCTCAATCCTCCCCAAGGATAAGGTTTCTTGCTATATAATACTCAAAGGCCAGTGAAATTGGAACATTGATTACAACACACAAATCATATTTAGCTCTAGTCTCTTTCATTTTCAGCAGCAGGAGCAGAAACAGAAAATGGATCATTAGAATGATTTTACCATAAATCTATTTTTTTAACCAACAAGAAGTACCTATGTCCAAATGTCACAAATTGAAATAAAAGATTTGTTTTCAACCTTGTAGTCTTGATCTAATGTTAAAGTAAGTATTTCAAGACTGTTAATGTCTGGCTCATTATGTGTGAATTAAAGGTAGAGATGAGAGAACATGTGGAATACTTGTGTTATTTCAGTTATATAGTATATTTCAAATATACCGATATAATTTATACTTGAAAAACAGAACACGTTGGTTTGTTCTTTGAATCTATTGGCAACATTCATGATAGCATTAGATGACGTATGTATTCTGCTGTAATAGACAATGGTTGGATTTTCGCATCTACTTCTGAATTCACTTTGTTTAATGTGTAGTTTTGGTTGAAGTATATAAAAAAAATTGCCCTCTCACAACATAATTGAAAAAGGAAGGAGTATTTTATTAGTCTTTTCAGATAATTTTGAATATTATTTTTGATACTACATCAACTGTCATATGATGCTTTGATAATATCAGGCAAAATATGTGTTTAATTGACTAAAATTATGCATAAGAACAAGTACTCATGTATGCAGTTTTCAATTTTATTTGATAGTATCAACTGGAACATTTAACATCAGATGCAGGAGGTATACTCTTTCACTTTGGTATTCAGAAGAAGTTTTCAAGGAGAGCAAGCAGAAACGATTTAAAAATAAATAAATTAAATTATCTGTAGCCCTAGTAACTTGAGAACAATATCACACTTTGCATGCTTCCTTCCCCAGCCCCTTTTTAAATGCAAATAGTTTTGTTTTTTAAATATACTTATGAGCATACTCTTCATACAATGTTGTCTCTTTTTTCTTTCTTATTCTCCATCGTTTCTTGTCCATCTTCATGTTAGTTGTGTGCAGTAAGGAGTGACCTTGTTCTTCAATTCTGATTATTCAGATGTGAGAAGAAGTCTTCTGAAGGTTATGGGAAATGCATAAGTCTGTCTTCTGATTGGTGGTGAAATTGGTGAATATGATTTTCTGATATTGTATATTGAATTTGAAAGATCTTTATAATTTAGCAAGCAATATTTTTCAAATAGCCAGTTTATGGTATTACAAAATAAAGCATGAGAAAATACCCATTCAAAATGCAAGATAGGACACTACATTTTGATGTATCAGAACGCAGAAAGTTATCGATATGGTTTCAGATTCCATATTATAGCTAACCTTTAAGAAAGTGCAATTTGTTGAGTTTTGGTGTAATTTCAAAAACAATCTCCACAGTTATCTGAAAAGACTAAAAAATACTCCTTCCTTTTCAATTATATTTGTGAGAGGGCACATTTTTAAAATATACTTCAACCAAAACCACTCATGAAAACACATTGAATTCAGAAGTAATTGTGAAAATCCAACCATTATCTTTTTCAGTCAGAATGACAGTTACAAAATGTAAAACAATGTCACTCTTTTCAGACATTTTTTGTTTGTAAAAATATAGTTACATTTTGTAAAATAGGCTATTTATGTTAATGTAATAGATTTGTTATTATTGTAAAAGGAATTATGTAATATTTTAAAATTTACTCAGCTTTAATTTCTAACACTGTATATATTATTCATGAAAAATAAAAACAGAGGCCTCAGTGTAGATTCGCTCTAAAGTCAATCTCTCATAGCCACATAGCCAAAACCGAAGTCATCCTGATCTCCCCAAAACACTAGTACTAATCATAAATACAAAGTCAAAAACAAAACTTAAGTTTATGTCCTTGTCAGTATGGGTCAGCGAAATTAAACAACCAGCTATTGTCTATCAATCAGCTTGAACAGGTGCCTTAAAAAAATGATAATGTATGACAGTCAGTCATAGAAAAAGTAAAAATACTTCCTCCTTTACACTTTATAAACTATGCTGTAACTGCCGTGAACAGGGCTTCTTACCATCTTTGGGTGAGTTCTCCTGGTTCAGGAATTATTCTTTTGCATGCATAGCAAACTTCTAAAATTTGTCTAACTTGATCTCATTTTATATCTTTCACTCTATATCTATCTATCTATCTATCTATCTCCTAAGTAAACAAAAGTCTTTTAGGTCTTCAGTAATTTTTTTGATAGAATTTTTTAGTGCAGTTTTAGGTTCACCACAAAATTGAGTGAAAGGTACAGAGATATCCCATACATTCCCTGTCCCCAGACACACACAGCCTCCCCCATTATCAACTTCCCCCGCCAGAGAAGTACATTTATTACAACTGACAAAGCTACATTGACACGTTATTGTCACCTCCATTGTGGTTCATTCTTGATTTTACACGTTCTATGGGTTTATACTGATATGCAGTCACCATTACGGTATTCTGCAGAACCGTTTCACTGCCCTAAAAATCGTCTGTGTTCTGTATATTCATTGCCCTTCCACAATTGCCCTTTTTACTGTTTCCATAGTTTTGTTTTTTCCAGAATTCACATAATTGAAACCATATAATATACATAGCCTTTCTAGATAGGCTTCTTTCACTTAGTGAAAAAACTATGCATTGAAGCTTCTTCCGTGTTTTTTTTGTTGTTGTTGTTTGTTTGTTTGTTTTTTGAGTTGGAGTCTCACTCTGTCACCCAGACTGGAGTGCAGTGGCCCGGCTAATATATATATATATATATATATATATTTTTTTTTTTTTTTTTTTTTATTTACTGTAGAGATGAAGTCTCGCCAAGTTGCCCAGGCGGGTCTCGAACCCGTGAGCTCAGGCAATCCACTCACCTCAGCCTCCCAAAGGCACGGGATTACAGGCTGAGCCACCGAGCCCGGCTTTTTCCGTGTTTTTTAAACAAGCTTGGTATAGCTTGTTTCTTTGAGCTCTGAATATTATTCCATTGTCTGGATGTACTTAAGTTCATTGATTCACTCATCTACTGAAAGAAATCTTGGTTGTTTCCGTGTTTGGGATATTATGAATGAAGCTGCTATAAACATCCACGTGCAGGTTTTTGTGTTGGACATGCAGTAATTTTTAAGAGTTTGAAAGCGTCAAAAATTATAAGAGATATTAATCTAGTATGTTTATTCTCCCAGGTAACACTTGTACTTTATTATCTCCTTTACTTTTTATTTTATTATTTATTTTAAAGATGCGGGCTACAATTCAGGATTAGGTACATAAGTGATCAATGTTCAGGTGAAGTTTGGGCCCTCCCATTGACCCTCACTTTGCCTGGTTTGGGATTAGATACCCTTATTGATGTCATGTGGCAATCCCACCAGCTCCACCCTCAGCAGTGTCCTACTACTACCAATTCTTTTCTTGTAGTATTATGATAAATGTTATGAGTGAGGACATGTGGTATTCAGTTCTTTTTTTCTGTGACAGATCACTGAGTATGGTAGACTACATCACAGCAATCCCCATTCTGGAAATATACCCGGAAGAACTCAAATCATTCTGCAAAAAAGATACCTGCACACGCACGTTTATTGTAGCACTACTCACAATAGCTAAAACATGGAACCAACTATGCTGCTTATCAAAAGTGGACTGTATTTTTAAAAAATGTGGTACGTATACATGATGGAATATTATGCAGCCTTAAAGAAGAACAAAATTATTGCCTCCTTTACTTTTTAAAAGCTAATGTAGAACTTTAGGGGTCTCTCAAGCATCATGAGAACTGAAGAAAGTAATTTTTGTTAATGAAAATGTGAATGCATCTCTTCATGTATGTATGTCTGTGCATCTTTTTCTGCAGAAACATACAACAATTCTTTGTGGTGGGAAGCCCCTTTCCCTTGAACAAAATCTCAGGTGGGTCAAGGATCTGTGACAAATACTCAATTTTCCTGTCCTTCTTCTACCTTCCAAATGAGAATAGAAAAAGCTAGACCTGGAAAGAGACTTAGCAGATACCCAATCCCTTTTATTTGCTTTGTAAGTATGGGAACTACAGCTCAGAAATGCTATGTGATTTCTGTGAAGTCACATGACAAGTTGGCATATCTCAAACGGAAACCCAGTTTCCCTGTCCCATTGTCTCTTCCTTTTGTATCCTATATCTTGAAAGAGCTTTTGTTTTAAAATTGTATTATTGCTTTCTGACATTATAATGTCGTTGACCTTAATCCCATTTCAATTTAATGACTTCATCTTTCACATGATTCCTTGTGGGTAGAATTACACACAATTACTGGCAGTACAGCAGAAATTCCAGAGCTATTGTTAACTTGAAATGATGAGTAAGTACAGGATGACCTTTGCTGATCAAATATAGAAGCAGGAGAGGTTCCCCAGGCTGTGGAGAGTATTAGGTTGCACAATGCATTCATGTGTATCTGTGTGTGTGCAGTCTGTGAACTTCACAAGTTGTAAGAGTCAGTATAATTTCCCATGAATGACTAATGCATGCAAACTTTGCCTTTTAACTTTTTCATTGTCTTTCTTAATTTTTCCCTGTGACATGATTAAGACAAAAATATAAATTCTCTACAGATGCTATGCCACATAAAGAAAGCGTATATATTACTCTTGTAAAATCATGCAGTCTTTATCATTGAGAGTAGTGTGTTGAAAACAAATTTATTTAATTGAAATAAGAATAATCACTTCAGTTGAAGATTTCTTTCTATATGAATCAATTTTGTTGTTTCCTATATTGGACTCCTAAATTGGAACAAAGTCTCACAGAGGCATGTAATTGATCATAAAGTAAAACAAGAACATGTGAACAAATAGAATACATCTAATGCTACAAATGGAAAAAAATTCAGAAATATATATCCCGGTGTTTTGGTGGCCATAGCAACCACTCTGTACACATGTAACCGAGTATAATCATTAGGGAAATGTTGAGTATGCAGCACTAAACGATGTGTACCTTTGACAAACTTTTGGTTTTATTGGTGTTGGCCACCAAATAATTTAATTCAGAAAATAGAATTACTTTGAAAATTAAAAATATCAGTGTCTGATGTGCATGTGTGTGTGTGTGTGTGTGAGTGTGTGGTGTGTATACTGGAAAATTGCCAGCATTTCACCATATGTTCTAAAAAATCAGTTATTTTGAAGAGTTGTATAAAAAAAATCCCAAAACCTTCAGGTAGTCAAGTGATCTTATACTGCATCTGATAAATCACTTAGTGCTATTGTCGGCCCAACTATATATATAAAAAAAATCTGGCACTCCTCCTACCTTCTCTTGCCAACACACAAATATCCATAGAAACTCAATATTATCCTAGGATGAAGACCAACACATTTTCTCTCAGATTATTTGTACTACTTATATGGCCAAAATTTATTTTTTTGATAAATATCCTTGGTTATTTTTAGTGATTAACAGGCTCATTCTGTTCTCTACAGAAATTCTCTCTTCAGAACTCTGATATCTCTGTTTGGTAGGTTTCTCATACATTGTAATGAGCCAGTAATACTTTTTCCCCAAAGTGGAGTTCAATATAAAGTTATTATATATATGACCCCATCATAGATAGATCAGTTGTCCAAATGACAAGATTTTTAATAGAACAATCTACCTCACAGGGGTAAATGTTACGAAGATGAGGGGTAAAGCAATTTAAGTGCTTGGCATATGTAAGTACTCAATAAAAGGAAGCTAGTATTATTAATGAAATATGTATTAATAATAATTAAATATTATAATTACTAATCAATAATATCAATCATCAATTATTAATCATTGATTATTGATTTATAATTGTTATCGATGATTAATAATAAAGTATAATTAATTACCCCACAGGGTTATCACTAAAATAATTATTGAGAGGCTTTGAGTTCAAGTCATTAATGTCTCTTTTTCTGTCTTTCTTCATAAATAATTATGTGTCTATATTTATATTAATGAAATTGTATAATTTCTACAAAGACCAGAAAATGATATTACTGGGTGGTTGTTTCCAGGACATTCCTCTTTCAATCAATATTAGTATTGTTTATGGTCTTCAGAACTCTTAAATACTTTAATAAACTTGAAGGTAAAAAAATATTAAAATAAACCATAAAAGTTTTATTCTTATTCATTCATTCGAGTATTTTTTGTCTACTTACTATGGAATAAATACTGTTATAGGAACTGGAGATCAAATGTAGAAATTATTTTAAAATACATGGTAAATGCCCTCAAGAAGCTGGCAGTCTAATAAAATTCAGAGACCACCATGGCTAGGAAATTAGCCTGTCAGAGTGCTTTGATAGCTTTTGAGTTTGTGTTATTGGAAATTGTACTTTGGATATGCCACTTGATTAGATGTAGCTTGGAGAAGGAAGAGTAAAGATGACAGAATTCAGTGCATTTTATAATTTACCAAGTTCTGGCCCTAGCAATATTCTCACCATCATCTTTAGACCAAAGTTGGTCAGAAGAAACAAAAACCCATAGAATAGAAATACATATTTTAAAAAATGTATAGTGATACATTGCTCAGAACACAATTGTGAGAGGATGCAATTCCATCCCTAAAACTATTTTCCTCAGAAAAGCAAGACAACACACACATTAAAGGTCTTTGACATGAAAAAAGTCTTCTGAGGAAAGTTTGATCTTTAACATTTTTTATTCACCGTTTAAAGGTTATCGGCTGGGCGTGGTGGCTCATGCCTATAATCCTAGCAATTTGGGAGGCCGAGATGAGAAGATTGCCTGAGCCCATGGGTTCAAGACAAGCCTGAGCAACTTGGAGAGACCTATACAATTAAAAACAAAATTATCTGGACGTGGTAGCGCGTGCCTGTAGTTCCAACGACTCGGAAGGCTGAGGTAGAAGTATTGGGGGAGCCCAGCAGGTTGACGCTGGGGTGGCCGTGAGCATGCCACTGCGCTCCAGTCTAGGTGACAGAGTGAGACTCCCACTAAAAAGAAAAAAGTTATTTTATCAGTCCCAAACAAGTCTCAAAAATTAGGGGGAACAAGGACTTAAGCATGACAGTTGCTAAAGCAAAAAGTTGTATTAGCATGGCCTTGCCTTCCATCCTCTGGTAAAAGGTAGCCTGAAGGACCATGGAGTGTGTGTTTCTTCTCTCTCTCTCCACTGTTGTCCATCTCTTACTTATGGCTATCAATCCTCCTTGATGCAATTATTTAGGTAAAATGAGCTGTTCTGGAGCTTGGTACGTTCATGTTTATAGCTCTTTATGCTCTAAAGGAGTAAGGGCTCTGGACATTATAATATCTCTGCTTGGGTGGACATTAATGTTCTTAAAGAAAACAGTAGACTACTGAGAGGAAATTGATTATGTAGATGTGTATGCTGAAGTCTTGGTGCAGTGATATCATTGGGCAAGAAGTGAATAAACAGAACCCCTATTATGCATCTAGCCTTTTCTTAAAATGAAATGGGGTGTTGATAGTGGTAGTGGCCAAGAAAAAGGGAAGAGGAAAGATCAAAATTTAAAAAAGACAAAAGTTTCATGGAGAGCATATATTTACTCAAGGAGCTATCAGTTCTAGTTTGGATTCCAGGCAACATTTTCTCTTCCCTCCAAAAGACTGTGGAATAATCCTAAACACCTCTCACACCATCGCAACGCAGTAACACTATTCCTAGAGACCTGAGGAGATGGCAACCTGGGTTCTTTCAGCGATTGGACTTCAGAGAATACAGGACTTCTTGAAACTGTAACCAAAATATATGTGTGCATGTGAATGTGCATTTTCTACCAAAAGGTTTATAGCTTTCATTAACTTCTCACGGAACTCTCTGACTCCCAAAGGTTAAAACTACTGCAACTGATAAAGTACTGTTTTCAGAGAACACAGGCATGAAACAAAAGACTCTCTATAGATCAAGAGTGGTACAATATTACCCAACCAGATATTTTCAGAATATAATTTCCACAGAAATCATTGGATAAGGATAAATTGCCTAGAGACCACCCTTTGAACCACACACAAACAATTCTATAGACTCCATATTAAGAGCTCTTGAGCTGGAAGTGTTACTTTAGAGAAATGGGCATGAGAGGGCAGTCAAGTGGAACCTAAAATGTTAGATAAAAGATGATCAATTGAGTCCGTTAGTGATACTACATATTTGTGTTTTAAGCTACCATTGTTGGGCACCTGCCATATGTCGGCTATTGATAGACACTATATATACATTAATTTACACATTTCATTTTCACATGTAACAAAATGTTTAATAAGCCCCTCCCTGCTGTGTGGGTGTTTTTCCAGAGGCTCTAAAAGCCAAGAACAAGTAATCAGTCAATGGCAAGCACTTCCACAGGCCAAAGAAATGTGTTGGATTATTGATACGAGACTGACTACAAAATGGTAAAACCAAATTTATATTAGCCAATCACTTACCTCCAATCTAGATAAGAAAGCTAAAGAGGCCAGTAATTTCAGTGGGAATCATTTTAGAGTGAGTTGATAATGTGTCTTTTCTTTCCCTTGTCTGATCATCATACATAGAGGAAGGTAGTGGAGAGCTTCACTCTCACTTGCACCAAGTGACAGTGTGAGACGTCAAGAGCATTCCTTAGAAGGTCTGGCATATGCTTCCTAAGGCTGGAAGATCCAGGCTAGGGCTGTTCTTGCTAGGATACATTAAGGTAAGACACTGTCTGGAGCAGAAAGATCAAGGATCTTGGTCAAGTGATCTAGAAAGACACACTTCTATCCATGGCATGGGCCTTTGCCATGGACCAACTACAAGCTTCAGAAAGAAGAATTAGTCTGGGCTTGTTTTTGCAGGAACTCTGAACAAGAGGATGTCTGGAGGTAAGATGGATCTCACAAAAGGAAGAATCCCCAGAAGCTCAAGTGTTAGTAGAGAACCATAAATACCCTGATGGAGGAGAGGCATGCCCTGCCACACCAGAAGCGCTTTCTTAAGTCCGCAATGTGAATCAGAGAGTCTACTTTGGACCAATGTTCTTTCTAATGGCTACAAACACCATTTAATAATTGCATCAATCGGGTGACACATGTTTTTCTCTAATCTTTCTTGTCATTCTTCCATACCCCTACCTTAGAATATACCAAAGCTGTATCACCTAAGTGGGGAAGGAGGTAAAGCAAGGAAAAAAATAAAAGAAGCCCACTTCACCCCCTTCTTTACAGTCTTCCACTGCTGCAGCATGTTTGAGTTGGTGGAGGGGAGAAAAGTAAATGGACAAGTGAGGAAGTTGTGTTATTTGGTGCATGGAACTAGATTGGTCTTTTATATTGTCTAAAAGTAACGTGAATATATATCCTGATTTTCATAGGATATCCCTGATTTCTCCTGATGCCCTTATATAGATAATAATAGCCACCTTTTCACTATCAACAGTGAGATGTGTTGAATGATAAAGTATATGGCCACCCAATCCAAGAGTGATTTGAAAATCTATGATACCTTGTTGAAAATTTCACTCACTTGTAGGTGAATCTTCCAGGATTGTTTACTTCTTACATATAAAGTGAAGGTAAGAGCACACTGAGTGGGAACTAAGAGAGAAATATGTTTGTAGTCTATCATATAAAAATATTTATAGTAAACTTTATAATTATCTTTCTGATTGGAAATGCAACAATGCTCAAGAGAGAGTTTTCACTTATTGATCTTGTTTCTAGGGTAAATGTTACTCTTTTTTATTGTTACAAGATGACATCCGGATCTAGTGAAACCTCTTGACTATTACAATCAAGATTCTGGTAACCAAAATGGATAAAATTATATAAGAATTTTTTTTAGACAAATTTTATCGATAGGAGTTATTTCTATCTAGAAGCACTTCTCATTACATAAGAAGAAAGAAAACCTAGGAAAAAATTCTACAAAATAAATTATTGCCCAGATAAATTAGGCTTAGAAAATATTCTGCCATTTCAACTAAAAATATCTTGGTTTGTATGTATGGTTGTTTTGCTAAAAATGACATTAAAAAAACTCGTGGGAAACATAAATATTTTAGTTGCATATTGCATAGTCAAAGTACAATTTATCATAGAAATCATGCACTTCCATCAAAATAGTCTAAGGAAACAGGTGTAGAATAGATTATATTCCATTTAAAACATTGCTTGCTTTATTGTTTTTAAATAGGCTTATGTGAAACTGCACCCGCTGGGAAAAATGAAATCAGAATGAATCATACATCCAAAGGTCATTGATCTAAAAATATAGGTCCTGTGAAATGGATAAACATATTCTATTTAGCAAAAGCATCAAATGAGAGGATTTTAGAATCCTTCAAAATCATTTAAGCTTCCCAGGTTGTTAATTAATTTATCAGTCACAGAGAAGGCAGTCACTCTCCTGTGCCCTGTCCTCCCACGGGAACAGAGAAGATAAAAGGCGATCCTGCTGAGGAAGGAGAGAGATCAAGGGGCTTAACCTTTCCACAGGAGAGCTAGGGAAGCATATGTGCAAAACAGACCTGAAAGCTGAGGCCTGACCCTTGATTTCTTACATTGAAAGCAAACCTAGTAGGTCCTCAGGAAATACTGTCTCTGATGATGAGAAGAGTGCAACTCTTCTGGCCAGGAACAGAAAACTGACTGATGAAAGCAGAACAAATATTTGTTATCATCAAGACACTAAACAAAGTTCTTAAAAGACACAAAAAACAGCCAAGCATTTTTCTCATGTAGATGTTTCTACAGTTTTTATGGAGAGAAAGAATGCTATGAAGGACTGTAGAAGTCTTGTGTTGCTGGAGGGAAAAAACAGCAATGTGCTATTTGTTGTGTGTTTTTTTTAAAATTTTTTAGAAGTTGACCCCTTAGCAAGCAAATAACTTTCTTTGATAAGAATGAGAAGGTATATTAGATGTATATTGAGGAGCTGTTGATAGCTTGACATAAATAGCTTCCTTTCCTCACTGAGGGCTACTGGGATATATATATGTGTGTGTGTGTGTATATATTTTTGTATAGTGGTGCTTTGGTTTGAAAAAAGAAAGAAAAAAAGTATTTTAACTGTGTTTTTACAACATTGCTTATAGGTGAATAAATATACATATATAATCATTGGTGGGGGCAGTGAGATCTGTGCACCTTGGATGCAGTCTATTTAGGGAAATGTCACTAGAGAATTAAAAACAATAATAAAACAAATAAAAGCCAGGTTGAATTTTATTACCACTATGTGTTGGTAATTATAAACTTCAACAGCAATAAATATTCTTTCTTGCCAGATTGAACCCCTCCTTCTGCAGACTTCCTTATGCTAGAGAATATGTATATGACTTTGTCTGTGTGTGAATGAGTGTTTACATGTGCATTTGTGCACGGAGTTTATATTCATGAAATCTGCATGGATACTTACATATAAATACCCATGTGAAGATCTCACTTTATTAAGAAGAAACTTATCACATATATATTGGTAGACCCTCTAAAGTTTAACTTAGCCTAGAGCTCAACACTAGTCTTCCACAAAATCCTATTATGTAATTGAAAGGATAATTTTTAAAAATGATATACATTTTTAAACAAAGTCTCTTCATAGGATCTGTCTCAACTCTGTGAGCTAAATTTTCATTTAATATCTGCGATTGTAGCAGTTCATGGGTGCTAACTGCTTTCCCAATGTCACACCGTAAATGGTAAGGTAGGAAACTGAATTCAGGTCTTCTGAATCTAATACTTTGCTATGTTTCTTATAAAATGTTATGTTTTCAATAAAGTGTTTTGTTTTCACAAACTCCAGTAAATAGATGTACTTTTATTTAAATCTTATTATCTCTTTAGTTAATAAAGGTAGGTGTTGAAATTCACCTAGTTTTCTTTAACTTAAATATCTAACCAAGAAAAAAAACTATTTTAAAAATTAACTTTATTTAAAGTCTAATCCAATGCATTCTTTGCACATACATGTGAAGTCTATCAAATTTCAAATGCCCAAAATAACTTGTGGTTTGTCTTAATTGTCTATGCAGGCATAAATATAGAATATTTAGAGTCACAAGTGTGTACAGCCTTGCATGTGTATATGTACATGTATTTGTGCTGCCTGTGATAACTTAGTCAGCCAATAGCACATAGGCTCTGAGTTGTTCATTGTTATAAAATTGGTAATAAGTCGACCTCAAAAATATTCATTTCCTAGAGATGGTCAGATGGTAAATTTTGAAACACCTAATTGGCAAAGACAAATGTCCAAAATGTTTAGTAAGAACAAATTTATCTCTAATATTGAATTATTTTTGGCTAAAAAAATGAACCTAATTTAATTAGGTTTAGCATAAGCATGGGGATAATTCTGAATGTACTAAAGAAAGCATTATCTTACATAATTACCTCAAGGAATATCGTTCCATCAGCGTATGCAGTCAATAAGGAAAAATAGCCACGTTTTCTAAAATCTAAGTTGATTTTATTCGGTGCTCATGCAGGGTGCTGTGGTGACACAAGGGAAGGCCATCCATGTCCAACTGGGTTTATAAAAAGTGGCCTGAACTGGGTATGGATTTGACATTTAGCTAACGGAAGAAAGGGGGAGTGGAGAAAAATGGTGACTCAGACAGAGGAAAACATCATGGATGAAGTCATAAAGGTACAGTGGGGCATGAAGCAACTGAGGAAAGCAAATTGGTTATGACTAAGGTTGTGTGGCTCAACACGGAGGGATTGATGTTAGCTGACAGAAATAGACTTGGTGTGTTAAGAAATAAATTCACATGTATTTTGCATTTGTGAGTGAAACAAGGCAGAGAATGATAGTTCTCAACAAAAAGCTTTCCTTGCTTTTGGGCTATAACTTGACTATATTTCAGCCTTACTCAGAAGCTACTCAGGGTGTAGCCACATGATTGAGTTCCCAGTGAATAGAAAATAAAAGCAATAGATGCCTCTGTTATGGGTGCCTTCTTCTGACCTCTCTTTAATGGTGATACTCTGAACAGTCTTGGATGCCATGTGTTGAAGATGCCAGAGCCTCTGCCAGCCGGGTAACTGCTGCAGTGTAACATTTGGTATATAATATTACATTATCGATGCTTGGATCATTACAGGTGGATTTAGTTATGAAAGTCATTTGACAATCCTAAACCGTGAATAAATTGAAGTATTTCACTTCTATTAACATTTGGAAACTATATCTTTGCCAGGAATGGTAAGGATTAGAAGAGGTAATTTAGGAGGTTACTGCAGGAAGTCCTGATTTGAGATGATGAGGAATAGACTAAGGAAGATAGTTTGATGTTATATCTGTCTTTCTCCTTTCTTCCTTTCTTCTTTTTTTCCTTCCTTCCTCCCTCCCTCCTTTCCTCCCTCCCTCTCTCCCTTCCTTCCTTCCTTTTTTCCTTTACCTCTTAAATCCAAGAGATAAGGTAATGTATATATGCCAAATAAAAAGACAATGGCAATTGAGATAAAAGAAAGATTTGCAGGCCCAAAATCTTTATTAGGTAAATCTGTAAGAGTTGGTGATTGATTGAGTGTAGTAAATGAATGACAAGAAGAAATCTAGAATGACTTACAAGTCTATGGCGCAATTGGTTAGATACTGTGTAGTGATTTTAGAGAAGAAGCTTTGTTAAGAGGAACAGTAAAAAAGTTAAATATTAAGCATGTTGACTTTGATTTGGTTATAAATCACTGAGGAGCCAAGAAAGATATATCTAAAAGATAATTCTATTTGAAGTGCAGTCAAAAGGTTTGGGATGTTTACAACTTTGCACTGTCATTTTTGAGTGAAGCAATAAAAAGTAGGTGATGAGATAGCACAGGTCCTCAGATTGGTGATGGGAAATACCAATTTAAAGATAAAAAGAATAAAAAGAGATAACATCAGTGAGTGAGAAGTGACCAAAGAGATTAGAAGGGAAAGCATGGGAGGAATCATCTAAGCTGAAGAATGAGAGAAGTTCAAGGTCCAAAATTCCACAGAGAAATCAAGATAAGGACTAAAAATAATTCATAAGATTATACTTCTGGGAGGTTATTGTTGACTTTATGAAGAGCGGTTGGAAAGAAATGATGGTAACAGAAGCCAGATCACAATGTGTTGAACAATGGACAACATGTGGAGCAGTGGTAGAAATGGACATCACAAGTACAGATAACTCTTTTGAGCAGCTAATGCCTGTGCATAACTACAGAAGGATGTTACATTAAAGAAAAGACTAAATTTGTTTGCTTTGGGTTGAAAACCCCTTACCCTGATTATTCTATAAAAATAAGAGAAAATTTAAATATATGGAAATTATAAATAATGAAGCAAATCCCTAAAGGTTGGAAGAAGGGTAGATAGATGAAACTCATGCAGAAAGTGACGCCTCTTCCTTCCTGAGGGAGGAGAAAGTAAGAACTGAAGTTTACAAAGACCATGGAAAAGATTGTCAAGGGAGCCCCTTTTAATGGTTTCTCTTTTCTGTTATGTAGAAAATAAAATCATTTACTGCTAGTGAGGGGGAAGGTGATATGGCAGTAGATTTGGATATTGAGAACAAAGTTTGGAGAAACTGTCTGAAGGCAGAGGGAAAGCACGCTGATTACGACATAAGGGGATTACTAGGTTGCACCAAGGATCCAGATGGAATTGGATATCAAGCCTTTGCAGAGATACCTGTCTCCACTCTTTTGTGATTCTCTTTACCCTCACAGGATAATTGGATATGCTAGCAGAACATCAGCTGATCAGTTCAATCCAGGGTTGAGGCTTGTGAGCATTTTAGATGAATAAAGCAGCAAAAGTAATGGTGAATGGATCTGTGCTAAAACGTCATGTATGGATGTGGCTAATAGTTTTGGCCTATAAGGTACCTTGGACTGTGTCATATATAGTGTGCAAATAATGTGTTGGCAAATAGAGTGGAAATTCAGTACTAGAAAGGCAAAAATAAAAGCCTACTTTAATGATGGATTTTCAGCCCATGAAACTTGATTTAAAATATATCAGTATAACCAATGTATTTTACCACACACTTTTGAGTCTTTAAGAGCTGCCCTAAACTAACATTTATCTGCATAACAGCTCTTCCAAAAGATAGTAGTTAATTCCATCCTTATGTGTTGATTTGTCTTCATAAAAAAACAGCCTAAATTCTTGAACTTGAAATGGTGATAACATATTTTCACTTTTCACATGTCATGGGTTTTATTTAGCTCCACTTTGCTCCTAGGAGGGGACAAAGTACCAGAGGGAATACACATATATTTGAAAAATTTTCTCTTGATTTTCTTAGGTAACCTACTGCTCATGATACAAAATCATTTTATCTGACTTAAAATTGTTAGAGTACAAAATTTCATAATCAAAAGGACCAGGGTGCTAAATTTAAACTGGGAAAGTACTTTATTATCAGAGAAAGATTCTATTTTGTTCTCTTAGTAATAATAGAAAGTGACGTGTCTTTGCCACTAGCTGACTTTTGCGTGTTGCTTTTCTTGCCAATAGCCACAGGGTTGTGTGTTGATCTTAATAGATGGTGACACATATTGGTAATTATGTTGACGTGAATTCTCTTAGCCCCCCTTCATGGGTAGGGATTGGGGAGGCTATATTTCTTGTAGTTTTAGCTGTGTGCCAAACTAAATTCTATGTACTTGCTTTCAGATTTATGTGTATTTTCACATTTGTGCTGTGGTGACTTGGTGTTTTGAGTGTTGAAAAGTGTTTTTATGAACATATATGTGTAGGTAGGTATGTAAGCTTTGGGGCTAATGTCTTAACATTAGCACATTTCTGAAATTGACAAAAATAATTGAGTTGTTATTGTACATCTCTATGACAATCACAATGCTAAGTAAATTACATATGATAGAATTTCATCTTCAAAATGAGGCTGATATTTCAACTTTATTGATGATATCAAGGCCGTGTCATTTGATGGTAGAGTCAAAGATGACCCTAAAGTCCACATTTTAAACACACATTCAACTACTTTTCTATAGTGATTGCAGTTCATTATGCAAAGAAAATGTATTTCTACTTCCCAAGCTATATATATTTGAATTTCCTAACTTATGGCATCAAATAGCAAAGCTTTGTTAACACTTGTCTGAACTAAATTATTCCATTAACTTTTCCTTAGGAAAAATAGCTGAAAATGTAGGCATAGTTTAAAGCTATGTTCTTTGGTCTCTCCTTTTTTGATAGATTAATTGATATTTAGTTCATATGTGTCACAATTTTGCCTTTTATTTACAAGACACATATAAAATAGATTAGGAAATTGTACAAGAAAAGTAAAAGTCAATAATAGTTTAATATTATCTAGTCAATTTAGCTGTTATATTGAAAACTATCCTTTGGAACTCTGAGATCATCAAGAGAAAGTTACTTTCTAAAAGGAATGCTAGCAAAAGATAATACTTAATTTTGAGGTTAGTCAATATAGGAATCTTTCACAGTGAACTTGGATTTATAATTCTATTACTGATTGAGATTTGGAAACAAAGAAAAATAAGGGCATATGGTCTTTACCCTTCTAAGTATAATGCATGAGACATCACTATCAAAACCAGTGATCTATAAAAAAAAAAAGAGAAACCACTTTTTTATATTGGCACTATACTAATCACTTTCATTTTCATTGTTGAATTTAATAGCCTAAAACCCTGTGTAAAAGATATTATTGTCCCCTTCTCTGGTGAGGAAATTGAGATTTGAAGAGATTTCAGTCAAGATCTAGAAATAGCAAAATTTGACCCTAAAGTCTTTGCTCTTGACTCTACATCATGCCATTCTCCAAGGATTATATGAAAGGAGCATTCACTAATAAGAATTTGTTATTGTGTCTTCAGCACTGTTGACTAGAAGTATTCTTGTTTGCTTGGCAGTCACACTCAAGTGCATGCACCGATGTTATCAGCTTGATGTAATTGTCCTATCGTGTCCTTCAATTCCAGGTTTACAATGCAATATTTAGATGGTTGCTTCATTTTCACTTATTTTATATTATTTATTTTCTTGTTAGGTGAAGAATTCATAAATCATCTATGAGAGTAAAAATTTGGATTGTCTTTATTCAACAATATTTTACAAACTTGGATAACGTATGTCAGCTTTCCTTTGCCTCATCACCTCTACACTGAATGACAATGAGCTTTTTTTCTTTACCTGAAAAATTAAGACCAGTTTGTTACCCACCATAATCATCATGAGGTCAAAACAACCTGTGAAGGATGGCCTGCACTGAACTGCCATGCTTAACACCCCCCACCCCTCTCTCTTTTAAACTCTATACGTTGCATAAATAATTTTGAAAAGGAAATTATACCTAAACAACTGAAGTATGAGAACAATGCCTCAAGAAGCAGAGAGCTCCAATAAATATATTTAAATTGTGTAAAAAATTAAATAGAAAAAAAAAAAGAAAATAAACCTGAGACGGTCACTCATTGTTGTCAGTCAAAAAGCAAATCAAAGGTGTGAGAAGAAAAAGTAAGGAGAATTATACTTGAAGTCAGAAAAGCAAGAACCAAAACTTGCAAGCAAGCCCTAGGTATCTTTAGATACAATTATTTTATTCATCAGCTCCTCCAAACTACAATTTCCCACAGCACTGTGAGAAATTTTTGGTGATAGCATACCTAAAAATATTATTATAAGAACTGAGCTTCTTTGAAATCTGGTAATTTAATTTCTCATCTAAAGCTGACAAATTCCATAGAAATATTACACTCTTGCTTGTCAAAATGCCTGCTCCTTTGCTAGGCAAATAAACTCTCCAAGGAAAATAAATTTTAAGATGACATTGAAGATACTTTTTCTTTAATGAGGTTAATGCTATTTGATATTGTCTTACTTTACAGTCTCCAATTATAAATAAGTTATAAATGATTTGCATCTATTTTCCCCTGATATCGAAAGAACACAGTAAAGAAAAATAATTGGATTATATATGATGGCCTATTTTTATTTCAATTGATCTAATAGGTAGAGGCACAATAGAGTGAAAGTAGAATAAGTTATTGGAATTATCATCCCCCAAACAAAGCTATTATTTTTAGCCTAATCCTTATTATTCCTCTACATCATTAAAACCAAACTAAGCTACTTGGCAGGGGTAGACAATGATATTGTGGCAAAAAAAGCCTACAAGCTTCCTCACGTAATAACTATGTCACCTTGGACAAGTTTCTTTTAACATCTCTGTGATTCAGTTTCCTGAGTTATCTGTCATTAGGGTTGATACTAAGGATGCTGTGATTTTTCGATAAACTAATTCTTACAATGTGCTTAGACTAGGGCTTGACACTGTAGGAGATTGTTAAAATCTCTTTTTACCTTATCTACCCTTCTAACTTCATGGGCCCCTATAACAAAAGACAAGAGAAACTTACACATATATTTAATGTAGGTTTCATGTGACACGAGATGTTTCCTAAGGAAATAACAGAGTGAAAAAACAATTAAAGCTAAGAGTTTTTTAGCAGTAGGTTTGGGCAGGGCGTGGTAGTTCACGTCTCCTAATATCAGCACTTTGGAAGGCCGAGGTGAAAGAATTGCCTGAGCTCATGGGTTCGAGACCAGCCCGGGCAACTTGGTGAGACCTTATCTCTAAAATAAATACATAAATAAATTAAAAAAAAAAATTTAGCCAGATGCAGTGGTACATGCCTGTGGTTACAGCGACTTGGAAGGCTGAGGCAGAAGGATCACCTGAGCCCAGCAGGTTGAGGCTGCAGTGGCTGTGAGTGTGCCACTGCACTCCAGCCTGGGCCATGGAGTGAGACTCCAACTCAAAAAAAAAATTTTTTTTTTAAATAATTTACTTTATTATGACTATATTTTGTCGGTGATTGAGCTCTGTGATATAAGTTATGTCTTAGGCCATTCAATTTGGAAATCTTCCTTCCTTCCTTCCTTCTTTCTCTTTCTTCCCTCCTTTCTTTCTCCCTCCCTGCCTCCCTTCCTCTCTCTTTCTCTCTCTCCATTTCTTTCTTTCTTTCTTTCGTGTTGGAGTCTCACGCTGTCTCTCAGACTGGAGTGCAGTGGCATGATCATGGCTCACTGCAGCCCTAACCTCCAAGGTTCAGGTGATCCTTTTGCCTCAACCTCCTGTGTAGCATGAGCCACCACACTTGGCTAATTTTAAACAATATTTTGTAGAAATTAGGTCTTATTCTGTTGTCTAGGCTGGTCTCAAACTCCTAGTCTCAAGCAATCTTCCTGCCTTGACCTCCCAGAGTGCTGCAGTTACAAGAGTGAGCCACTGTACCCCATCTGGAAATTTTCTTGTAGTGTATCTTTGATAATTTCTTTTCTCCTTTTTCTATTTTCTGTTAGTCTGCTAGTTGGGTATTTGGACCTACTGGCTTGATCCTCTAGTTTTCTGTGTTATTGTTCTACTTTCTTAGTATGTGTAGAACTTTTAATTTCTGCTAGCATGTTTGTAGTTTTGAATTTAATTTTTGGGGGTCTCTGAATATTTCCTTTTTTTTTTTTTTGAGTTGAAGTCTCACTCTGTCACCCAGGCTGGAGTGCAGTGGCACGATCATGGCTACCGCAGCCTTGACCTGCTGGGCTCAGGCAATCCTTTCACCTCAGCCTTCCAAGTAGCCAAAACTACAGGTGTACGCTATCACACCCAGCTAATTTTTTATTTTTTGTAGAAACAGATCTTGCCAAATTGCCCGGGCTGGTTTTGAACCCGCGGGCTCAGGCAGTCCTCTCACCATGGCCTCCCAAAGTGCTGGGATTATAGGCTTGAGTCACTGCGCCCAGCCGAATATTTCCTTTTAAAAAATAGGATTCAGTTTTTGTTCCACAGGCACAAGATTTTTTCACTGTTTTTGAGAATATGAATTGAATTATTTTGCTGTTTTCTTCTGCTCTTTGCTTATTTTTCTGTTTGGTTCCCTTTTTCATCTGCTTATTTTGATCTCTGATTTTAATATTCAAAGCTTTTCTCAAATGAATGGTGAAGATTTCATTGTCTGTTCATACTTAAGAGTGAGGCAGTAAAAAGTGAACTAGAAATTTGTTACCTTGTAGGCTTTGGGCAGGGACCTGGTCATTTCAGTAGGTGACTCTCACACATCAGAGTCTGCAGATCTTTTTTCTTGGACCTTTCAGTTTCTCCAAAAAGGAATTCTCTGTTCACTTTTGGGGGGGTGGGGGGAAGAGTATATATCTGTGAAGCTTTGGGAAAGCCAAAAGTCTTACCATCAACACTCTTAAATGCTTAGATCTTAATGCCTCTGTTTTAGCCTTATCTGATGTCCAGGTCTGAAGTGTTGCTGTATTATTTTCTCTAGAGATCAAACTGCCTCCTGTTATGAGAGTAGGGATGGTTTGTTTGGCTTTATCAGGTAGATGTGAGAAGATCTGGGGTTCTAGCTGCCCCCCCCTTTTCTTTTTTCTTAAAACAGCACACATTTATTATCTTACAGTTCTGTAGCCCAGAATCTGATGTGGGTCTCACTAGGCTAAAATCAAGGTGTTCACAGGCTACATTTCTTTCTGGAGGCTCTAGGAGAGAATCTGTTTCCTTTCTGTTCCTAGCTTCTAGAGGCAGGCTGCATGCCTTGGCTTCTGGCCCTCTTCCATCTTTAAAGTCAGCATTGGTGGGTCAAATAGTTCTCACATTCCTTTACTCTGACCTCCTCATCTGTCTCCCTCTTGCACGTTTAAGGACCCTTGTGATCACATTGGGTTTACCCAGATAATCCAGGATATTCTGTTTTTTATATTGTGATAAAAAACACATGACATCATGTTTACCATCTTAATCTTTTTTTTTTTTTTTTTTTGAGTTGGAGTCTCACTCTCGCCCAGACTGGAGTGCAGTGGCTGCTCCCGGCCACCGCAGCCTCGACCTGCTGGGCTCCGGCGATCCTTCCGCCTCAGCCTTCCAAGTAGCCGGAACTACAGGCGCGCACTACCACGCCCATCTTAATCATTTTTAAGTGTATAGTAC
>CAUYQG010272398.1:0-14245 GCA_963574415.1 Tarsius wallacei | reverse complement strand
AAGCCTGTAATCCCAGCACTTTAGGAGGCCTAAACCCAGAAGTTTGAGGTCAGACTGGGCAACATGGCAAGACGCCGTCTCTACAATAAAAATTTAAAAATTAGCCCGGTGTGTTAGTGTGCACCTGTGGTTCCAGCTACTTGGAAGACTGAGGCAGAAGGATCGCCTGAGCCCAGCAGGTGGAGGCTGTGGTGGCCGTGAGTGTGCCACTGCACTCTAGCCTGGGTGACAGAGTGACACTCCAACTCAAAAAAAAGATGTTAATCCAGAAAGCCTTGGTACTTTGCTGTTCTGGCTGGTCTCTTAGAAAACAGCAACATTCACCATCTCACTAATCATGCTGCTTCTTAAAGGAAAACATCAGCATTTCTTCAGCGGTCATATCAATCACCACAGATTGAGAAGGAAATCACTCTTCTGTCCAGGCAGCTCCAGCCCATCGCTGGAGCAGCAGCAGGCTCTGGAGGTGTGGGTCAGCTGCCCTGGGTCGCGGGGCTCAGCTCTGCCATAGCACAAGCGAGTTTCTGAAGTTCACGGCACAGACCACAGCCACTGGCAGAGATGAAGTGTATCCGGGTCTGCTCGGTTTTCAGAATACAGCAGTACACTTCTAACAGGACCACAGCACTGACACAAGAGCAAAGACCTCAGCATATTCAGGGCCTGGCTACTGACTCACAGAGAGAGGCATGGAACCCCTTCTCAAGTTCCATACTGTTCTCTAGGTCATCATTTGGCATCAAGGCAGAGAACAGGCCAAATGAGAGCAAGCATCTCAGTGGGTTCCATATGTAGAGATACGGCAAGAGCACCTCAAATTCTATTCCTTGTTCAGTGACTGTCACTAATAACAAGGTGATGACTCAAGACCCATATTTCCTCTCCCAGCTCCTGTTAACAATCACACTTTGTCTACTTCTGCGAACACTTGGATACTAGGTGTTTGCCAAAATGTGGTTGAAAGAGTAATGTGACTAAATAACATATGAACACATTTTACCTTCCTCTGCTGAGGTGCCCCTGGGACTAGGGTGGAGCAAGAGGTGCCCAGAACACAAGATTTAAAGAGATATTCACTCTCAGAGTCAAGCAAATGCATCAAGTGCAAGATTAGCATCCATACCA
This sequence comes from Tarsius wallacei, assembly GCA_963574415.1. NCBI lineage: Eukaryota > Metazoa > Chordata > Mammalia > Primates > Tarsiidae > Tarsius > Tarsius wallacei. The sequence continues at coordinate 13,120 of CAUYQG010272398.1, read as the reverse complement.
CCCAGAGAGGGAATGCTTTCTTAACTTTGTACCCTGGGCACCTTTCTTGAGCTTCAGAAATGAACCAGTCTGCAAGCCACTATATTTATTAAGGGAGAACTCTTCCTTGGAAAGGCCTAACCTGAATAGGCTTAACAGATTCTGACAGAAGTTGCACTGGAATTCAAGATTTAATTTTGCAAGGGCAAATCATCGGGTCCTGGTCAGGTTTTTGTTTAAGATTTTAAGATTTAAGTAATCTTCAGATTACTTTAGGATTGTTATGGGTTAAATTGAGTTTCTCTCATTCTCTTACCTCAAGTTCATATGTTGAAGTCTTAACCTCCCAGTACCTCAGAATGTGACTGTATTTGGAGGTGAGGCATTTAGAGAGGTAATTCAGGCAAAATGAGGTTGTATGGGGCTTAATCCAGTATGACTGGTATCCTCATAAGAAAAGGAGATTAGAACACAGACACAGCCCAGAGGGAAGACCACATAAAGACATAGGGAGAGAGTGGCTATCTACGAGCCAAGGAGAGAAACCTGAAACAAATCTCTCCCCACCAACCCCACCACAGTCCTCCAAAGGAACTAACTCCACTGACACCTTGATCTTGAACTTCTAATCTCCAGAATTGTTAGACAATGACTTTCTGTTGGTTAAGCCACCTGATCTGTGATGCTTTGCTATGGTAGCTCTAACACACCCACAGAGAAACAAAGAGTTTCCTAAGTTTTCTAACGTCTACTTCCCTGGGGGTTTAGTTCTGCCCTTTTATTTTTTCTTCAAAAATCTCCTTGAATCTCTATGGACAATGAGCCAAGGCATGTTGGGGTCTACACTGTCATCTAAGTCTCAATTCTTATTTAGTGAAAGCAAAAAAAGAAAAAGCAACAGTCTGTGGTGCTAGTTGCAAACTTCCCAAGAATATCATGACAGGTGAATGACGAGGTAATAACTTATATTTTAAGAAATCATAGATATAGCTTCCAGGTGGACAAAAATGTCTGATAATGTTGGTGTCATAAATAAGGAGGAAGAGATGAAGGGCTTGCTCTTTTTCTAACATGAAGTAAGCATAGAGTATTGCTTCAATCAGTTCAGCCCTTGCAGGGAGTAGTGTTCATCTTCCTGTAGGTCATCTCCATCACTCTTATCTCTGATTTCCTTGTTAAAAAGAATCAGTTGCTCAGATATCAAAAAGTCACAACATATGACTCGAATGTAAGAACAGCACACTGCCGCTATTTTTAAGGGCTATGAGGATGTTAATATCTTAGGCTGGTGGAAGAGGCATGTTCTTGCTAAACATGAATTCCAGGATCATTGATTTCAAATGTCATATCATCACCATTCCTCTGGTTTCTAAATTTAGTAACTGTGAGGAATAGCCATAACAGAGTTCACAGTAATACAAGTTCAAAATGAACTTAATCCCAGAGGTATTGAGCTATCGAAAAGAAAGTAATTCATCCTGACTGATAAATGTTCACTCTACAAAAGGCTGGACCAGAGATAGTTCCAGGAATAGAATCCCCTCAGAGAGGAACGTGTTTCTTCCTCTCCTTGAAGTCCAGGTGGTTGCCTCCACTGCAAATAGAAAGGTCTACAGGAATGCTGGGATGGGGGTGGGGAGACAGGGATTCCTGTCCCAAAACTACTCCATTCTTCTTTCAACACTTGTAGGGAGACTCTGTCAGATACAGTATGGAATAAAAGGCTTTTGTGGGCAGCCCTGGGAAAGTATCCATCTCTGACATTTCTCATGAGGAAAACTATGTTTTGAGTTCTGAATGACTGACTTTTAAACACACTTTGGGAACACCACCCGTGAGTGAGAATTGAGGCCTGTCTTTAATAGAATTGTTTGTGGAAGATTCACCTTGGTGTTCTAGTGAAAACACTGTAAACCTTTTGAACTGTGCTCAATTGCACAACATTTTTGGTAACACAAATAGAAATCAGTTTAACAAGTGAGTTGAAAATTCCTGTATGGCCAGGTAATATGTTCATAATGTATTATTGATGCTGAGAAGCTAAAAACATAATATCCAGATAGAATAAGTCCTTTTGGATTTCTGTTGCCTGAATAAAATCAAAATTACACACCAGGTGACAATAGGGGAATAAATTAAATTCCCCCTTTCTTTCAAGCAATTCATGCCATCTTTTCAATTGCCTTTTTTATTTCCAAAGAGTTCTATGAGTTTCAGTGAAAGGATTTTCTACTGGAAAAGAATGAAAACGCAAGCCTCAGTTATCCCGTTTCAAAGGAGATTTTAAATAGTGATCTGGAACTCTGTGCTTTCCTTCATTTTACTCATCATTTTACACAATTTCTAAAGATCTGATCTCAACCTCACTAGTCTCAGCACATGTTACAAGATTTTTTTGTTAAGTAGTTTTTTCTCTGTCATTCTCTTCCTGGATAACTGAAAGAATTCCTTCAAAAGGATTTCCGTGACGTGTTTTCTGAACAACAAAGAACATCATAACCCTAGAAATGGGAGACTTAGAAATAGAAATACATATGGAAGTGTGTTTCATGATACACAAGACCTCGACTGCACTTTGCGGACACTCCCAGCAGATGAAGATTACCGAACAGAAAAAGAAAGTAGTCACTGAACAGATTCTGCCTTTAACTTCAGGGAATAAATGGCCACGGGTGAGTTTTATAAGATCTGAACTACACAACTCAGAGAATAAAATTCATATAAGTACATAGTTATTTATAGACAATTTCACTGGATTGGCCTAAGTTACCTGCCCTATAGTTCACCTAGGACTGCCTACTAGTTTCCTCAGTCATTGGTGCATAAAAGTTGATTTTACCACATCTCCAGTTTCCAACATACATATCAGCCAGTGATTTGCATAATCCTCAACACTCCCACCCCCATCCTTTTCTCAGCCACCTAATGCAAACAAGATCTGGCTCAAGCTTCCCTAAACTAATCCATCTAACACCATTTAGAAGGGAGACTATTCCGTGTAAGTTGGCACGGCCGAATGAGATCTCCATTGTGTAAAGGGCAGTCTTAGAAAGACATTAATGAATATGCCAATGTGGAGAGCCTCAGCTTCCCAGTTGTTTGCTGGACCCTAATAATGTAAGAACTTTGTGAAACTTGAACCTTTTTTAAACCAAGGTATGGAATATAACTCCACCTCCCTGTCTGAATCCTTATAGCTCTTCCAGACCCAGATAATAAGAAACAATTTCAGGAAGACTGAAGCCAGGCCTGACCCTCCCTCTAAATTCTCCTCTCCACTCACTTCTCCACACTTGAACTAACCAGTCTGTCCTCTAAATTTGAAAATAGTTTTGTTGTAATTGTTTAATGACCCCTACCTTGCCTATAAACATGTAAATTACTTAGAGGCTGGGACTATGTCTTGTGCATCTTTGTGAAACCCACAACCTGGGAATAGGCTGTAGCAGAAATAATACATGCTTTTGAATAAATAAATACATACATTTTACAAAATAACTGTTTAAGCTAATACTTTAACGCTATTTTTCCCTGGCATCTCCAGACTTCAGCTCACTCTGTTTATTCTCCCTGGGAAAACCCTCCCCTCCCACCTTTAGATCTGCTTAGCCTACTGCTATGGAATAGAACTTTTCTCATTTGGTAGCTGCTGGCCACACATAGCTACGGAGCACTTGAAATGTGAACAATGGAATTCAGAACTGAATTTTAAATCTTACTTTGTTTTCATGAATTTAACATCAACATATCCACATGTGGCTGGTGGCTTCTGTACTGGAGAATGTGTAAGACCTTGACTCATCTGAGAAGTCTGCCTGGAGAGTCACTCTAGAGACCTTACTGCCACCTCTGTGAAAGTGGATGAGGCGCTTGTCTCGTACTTGACTTTATCATAACTTTTATTACAACATACTTTGTCATCTATTTACTTTATTTCCCTATTGGACTGTAAATTCCCAGGACTGAAATATGTCTTATTCACAGCTGTATCTCTGAGAACCCAGTGTAACATTGACATTTTAAAGGTGCCTATAGCCGGGCTCTGTGGCTCAGCCTGTAATCCCGAGCTTTGGGAGGCCGAGCTGAGTGGATTGCCTGAGTCCGCTGGTTCGAGACCTGCCTGGACAACTTGGCGAGACCTCATCTCTACAATAAAAATCAAAAAATTAGCCGGGCGTGGTAGCGTGCACCTGTAGTTCCAGTTATTTGGAAGGCTGAGGCGGAAGGATCGCCGGAGCCCAGCAGGTCGAGGCTGCAGTGGCCAGGAGCGGCCATTGCACTCCAGTCTGCGTGATAGAGTGAGACTTCAACTCAAAAAAAAAAAAAAAGGTGCCTATAAAGATTTTTGGAGTAAATGAATGAGTGAATAAAGTGATTTTTGAGAGGACTGCTAGACATATTTCTTCATCTACAACAAATCCACAGAGCAGACCTCTTAAAACAGTAAGCTGGGGACTAAGAGATAAATGGTAGTGATGTGACAAATAATCTTTGTCTAAGGCGCCTACGCAGCTCTTTAGCTTATCTTTCCTCACAAACTCAGACCCTGACTTCTACTTCACTGGAACATAGGAACAACCCACTTGTAGACATTAAGCCATAACTTTGTCCAGGCTTGCTCTTTAAGAAAATTCCCAGGAGATAAAGTTCACTGCAATGATGGAGTGAGATAAACATGCTTTTTGCTGTGATGCCATGTTCTCATGTACCCCATACTGTTCTACAGAACAGCTGGACTCATTCATCGGATTTGAAAATAATCAGGTTTTTACAGTCTATTATCATGAGTATGGTTGTTCCAGAAGGTATGTTGGCAAAGAGCCTACTGAACCACGTCCCAGGGACCCAACCACCTCCATCCAAGGGCCTGGAAAGCTCTAGCTTCTTTGCTAGTATTTCATCTAAATACACTTGCAGAGCCTATGGGAAAGGCTCTCATGCAAACCAAAAATGATTCTAAGTATTTTGGAGAAAAATACATGTTAAAAGTTGGCATGGCACCATTCATGTCATTTAAGCGTACCCGAATAGTTAAGGCTCAGGGCTAGACGTATTTCAAATATTTGTATAATTTAAAGTAATTTGCACAGACATAGTAAAAGTCTATTTTAGGCAATGGAATTTAATTTATATTTCTTGGTGAGCCTTTAGTCTTCTGTGTAATTTTAGTCCTAATATTTTAACTTTAAAATATTTAATGTTATAAAGTGTTTCTATATTTATGTGTTTGTGAACTAACAAGCCATAAAACTATAACATGTGTTTAAAATTTGAAAATACACTAAACTCTTTTTTCTAAAATAAGTTTTTAACTATTTGAAGAAAATTTCCAAAAGTCATCTATACTTTTTACATATTTCAATTAAATGACAAATTCAAAGTAACAGCCGTATGACTCCCATGGGTGTCTATATCCAAGTCTCTCTAAAGGGCACAGGGACTAAGTCCATTAATCACAACTAGGAGTTAAATTCTAGAACTAATTTTTACCATATCTTTGGTGAATGATCAAAATGAGTTGCTTAATCTGTCTTAGTCTCAGTGTTCTCTTCTCTGAGACTATGAGCCTTGTACGAGTATGTTTTAGACAACACGAATTAAATCATAAAAGAGAAGGATCTTTTGATGCAGAGGGAAAAGAGGAAAGACAAATATATATATAAAGAGCAAGAGAAAGAAATGACTATGTGCTAAGTGACTTCTCTGTGTTACCTCACTAAATCTTCAAAAATGATACCCTTTTATAGATGGGGAAATGAGAAACAGAGGGCAAAGCAACCAAGTCATATAGCTGGGATCTGAAATCCGTCTGGTTCTATGTCTTTGTTTTCAATCAATGCTTCCTCCTACTTCTCAAAGAGGAAAAAACAAAAACAAAAAGTAAAAAAAGGCACTGCATTCTTAATTCCCATCAAGAGCTATGGTTCCCCTAAAAGGCTAGCCTATAGTCTATGTGAAAGGTATGGCAATATTCTGTAAATCTTAAAATATCAACTAGTGGTCATTGCTAACATTATTGTTAAGGACACAAACTTGGTATTTTCCAGTTTCAAATATTAAAAAAATGACTCCCAAATTCTATGACTCGTAGTAACTTGAACTTCTGCTGGGTTGCAGATTTGAGCTACATTTGCTACGCAGCTCTAGGGGCACCAGACAGTGAGTCTGGCCCTCCATCCAGGGTCAGGATTATAGTACGGTTTTGTTTTCCAATTGTTGACTCATTACAGGGAAATGGTATGCTACATGCATGTGTTTGGGGGTTCATAATAGTGCCAGGAAACCCCCAAGGAATGTCAGGGGACTGACTAATCTTAAAAGGGGGAGAAAAGAGGCTGAGTAATTAGTTGACACTGACAATAAATATTTGCTAATTGTCACTGCTTCCATGTCCATACTGCTGGAACCCAGTCACTATGCTGTCTTAAGGCAACCAAAGCAAAGACCCAGCATGGGAGGTCAGGTCCTTCTCCAGGCTTACTAAGAATGTGGGCTCTGAAAGCAGAGCTGGGTTCAAATCCATTTGCTGACTGAGTGATCTTGGGAATTGACTTCTGCACATCAGTTCATCTGTCTATAAAAATGAGGATACTAGCCAGGCATAGTGGCTCACGCCTGTAATCCCAGCACTTTAGGAGGTGGAGGCGAGATGATTGCTTGAGCCCAGAGGTTTGAGACCAGCCCGGGCAACTTGGTAAGACCTTGTCTCTACAATAAGTAAAAAAATTAGCTGGGCATGGTGGTGCACACCTGCACTTCCAATTACTTAGAAGGCTGAGGTGGAAGGATCACCTGAGCCCAACAGATCGAGGCTGTGGTGGCCATGAGCATGACACTGCACTCCAGCCTAGGTGACAGAGTGAGACTCCTACTAAAAAAAAATAAAAAATGAGGATACTTCCTTAAAATGATGAAGTTGAGAAATTTTTAAGAAATGAGGATTCATAGGATAGTCGTGAGGATTAAATAAGATAACATACAAAAATACATAGTCTAAGTGCTTTATGTCTTGTTCTTCATTGGATCCTTACCACATGGAAAGCACATGGTGACATGGCCCGTGATCAGCATTCAGTGCACGCTTGATATTATTATATGATTAATCATTCATGGTGACTCATTTGACAGATAGATATTTTGTAGCAACTATGTGTCAGGTATTCACATTCCTCCCTTCAGGGAGCCTAGGCACTATCAAGGAGGTTACAATTGGGTCAACAGAGGACTCACTCAACTTTAAAATAATACTTCATTCACATCATCCCATGGGGCAGAGGGTTGATTTATCATAAATGAGATAAGGGCAGGGTCCACATAATCCTCCCTAGGAAAACTGTGAACGAAGCAAACACATATCTATGGTTTATTTAACATACTTAGGTATATACTTAAATAAACAAAAGCTTGGCTAATAAACAAAGGAAATGTGGAAGGACCACATCAATATTTTTGTAATAAGTCAAATAGCTAAAAAAATGAGAAAGCTGAAGGAGATTAGAAGAAAAAAAAAAAAAACCTCAAAATACTGTTTCCAAGCAAGAATGGTATTAAACAAACAAAAAATCCATTTAAAAAACCTATTAAGTATATTGTAAATTATAGATTTAGTCTTAGAGGACAAAAATATAATTACTAAAGCAAGGTAATAAAGAATTATAATGAATAAGAATTTGAAAAATGCAGTAGGGCCGGGCTCGGTGGCTCAGCCTGTAATCCCAGCACTTTGGGAGGCTGAAGTGAGCGGATTTCCTGGGTCCATGGGTTCAAGACCAGCCTGGGCAACTTGGCGAGACCTTGTCTCTACAATAAATCAAAAATTAGCTGGGTGTGGTAGCACGCGCCTGTAGTTCCAGCTACTTGGAAGGCTGAGACAGAAGGATCGCCAGAGCCCAGTGGGTCAAAGCTGTGGTAGCGGTGAGCATGCCACTGCACTCTAGTCTAGGTGATGGAGTGAGACTCCAACTCCAAAAAAAAGAAAAAAGAAAAAGAAAAATGTAGTAGAGGAAGGATAATCTGCTCTTATCATTAGTTTGCTGAGTTCGAATACTAGCCTCAACTAAGAAAAATTGCCTTAAAGTACAGAGATTGTTATCAAAGAAAAAAATAAGGTGACCAGCAGATATTTTAAAAGGCATTCGGCCAGGCTCAGTGGCTCAGCCTGTAATCCCAGCCCTTTGGGAAGCCGAGGTGAGTGGATTGCCTGAGCCTGAGGGTTCGAGACCCACCTGGGCAACTTGGCGAGACCTCATCTCTACAATAAATCAAAAATTAGCCGGGCGTGGTAGCACACGCCTGTAGTTCCAGCTATTTGGAAGGCTAAGGCGGAAGGATCACCAGAGCCCAGCAGGTCGAGGCTGTAGTGGCCGGGAGAAGCTACTGCAATCAAGTCTGGATGACAGCGTGAGACTCCAACTCAAAAAAAAAAAAAAAGGCATTCAAGCTTACCCATAATATACAAAATGCAAACAAAAATGGGCAAAAATTTTATTAAAAAATGATAATGTTTAATATTTCTCAAAATTGTAGAAGAACAACATACTCCTATATTATAGGAATAAATAAAATTGGACACAAATTTTAAGAAATTTCGGCTTGGCACGGTGGGTCAAGTTTGTAATCCCAGCACTTTGGGAGGCAGAGGCGAGAGGATTGACTGAGTCCAGGAGTTCAAGACCAGCCTGGGCAACTTGGTGAGACCCTGTCTCTACAATAAATCAAAAAAATTAGCTGGGCGTGGTAGCATGCGCCTGTAGTTCCAGCTACTTGGAAGGCTGAGGCAGAAGGATCGCCTGAGCCCAGCAGGTCGAGGCTGCGGTGGCTATGAGCCATGCTACTGCACTCCAGCCTGGGCAACAGAGTGAGACTCCGATTCAAAAAAAGAAAGAAAGAGAGAAAGAAGAAAGAAAGAAAGAAAGAAAGAAAGACAGAAATTTGGCAGTATATGCAAAGTCTCTAAAATGTTTACTCCCTTTGGCTTATTACTTCAAATTCTGAAAATCTACCCTAAGGAAATAACTGAAAGTATAATTAAATAGTTTTAGAACAACTTGGGGAGGGTGGTGTAGCTTATTTTTATAATCAAAGGGCTGTTTCTAGTAGAGAAAATTCAAATATCCAGAAATAAGAATAAAGGAACAGTTAAATATTTTATGTGACACCCAAAGCATAAGTGATACAATTATTAAAATGTTTTCAAAAGACACTTAATGATAGGAGAAAATTTTTCATACTGTAATATGAAACTTGAAAAACAGGCTATTAACTGTTCATTTAGTATGAGCCCAATTTTGATATGTTACATATAAGAACAGAGAAAAAAAGGCAAGACATTTTATCATTTTAACACGTCCCCCAAGCTTGATACTATATATGTGACCAAAACTACGTTGGGATCCATGAATATATATACATATGTCGGACTAAAGTCCTGGGCCTGCAGCAAAGGGATTTCATTATTTCAGTACGGAAGCATTTGATGGGAGGCCAGCTCACCTTCGATGGTGCCACCCCACAGGCCTAGAGGGCCCAGAGACCTCCTGCCGGGCTTCCCTGCAGACTGTACTTCACTGGTTGGCAGAGCCCCTAGGTACCAATGCAGAGATCTGGAAAACTGGAAAGGATTCACACTTGCTCAAACATCATCCTTAGATTCTACCATTAGCGAATCAGTCTCTTATCTTCTCCCTGGAACTTTAAAAAATCAAATAGCTCGCAGTGTTGGATGACATCTTAAATCACAGTAACACCTCCATCTAGATTAGTTTATCAGACTTCCCTCCCTTCATTCAACATTTACTGGGCACCAAGCACGTGCTTGGAAGATGCCAAACTGGGTACATGGAGCAGAGTCAAACCGGCCTCCATTCTCAAGGAGTTGGTAGGCTGGCAGTGAGGCAGGGACATGGACAATGACAACGTAAATAAGCTTCCATGAGGAAGAGACAAACACAGTGCGCGTGGAGTCTATCCTGGCAGAAGGCATGGCTCTTGTTCCCCTGGGGAAGGTGAGAAGACTTCATGGGAAAGGTGCATGTGAACTGGGTCTTGTAAAATGGTGGAGTGAAGTTTGCAGAGGCAAAAGGGGATTAGAGGCAAAGGAAATAGGATCAGAGAAAGCAGAACAGGGGCTCCTTGGGGAAATTCCAGGCTCCAGAAAGGGGCTTCTGGAGATGAAGAGGTGAGTCAAGGAGATGAGGGTGGCAGGGAACATGGAACCAGACGGAGGTCTCTTGTACCCTGAAAACATATGTGGGAGGGCTGAAGGGACATTCCAGGAAAGACAGCTAGTAAAATATTTTACCGTCTCTGAAATTCTACCCAAAGCTGCTCCTTATACCTTAGATCCTGGCCCTATATAGAAGTCAAGGTTATGGACTTGCCTCTGGTTGCATTTTTAATCTCTGGAACACAAAGTCACAGATGGATGAGAATCTCATCTTCCCTTAACACGTCTTCTGTTCTGGTGACTGTGTATAGTTTCAAAATAAAAATAATTGACGTGTGCCTTTATTGTCTGGGACTTAACTGTTCTGAAAACTTAACGATTCATCTTATTCATACTAAGCCAATACAACAATCTTATAGTACTATCCAGCCACCTCTTCAAACTAACAGGTGTTAAAAGACAATTTTAAGAGAATATCAACATGAAAAAAAATGTGCTTCTCGTTATTTTGAAACTCGAAGATTGGATTCTCTCTTTTATAAGAAAACACCCCAATTTAGGAAGACTTTGCCTTCTCTGTCTACCTGAGTAGCCCACCTTCCATCTCCTTTAAGGCCCAAGTTCCCCGATAGATATTCTGTACTTCCCACATAAAAAAACCAAATCAAGGCAAAGCCATCATCCCCAAGTGCAAAGCAAACTTTTATTATTAGTCGTGCTGGCAACAATCTTGGAAAGTGTAAGCTACATACATTCCAAGAAAAAGACCGAAATATATCTCTGCAAAGCAGAACTTCCCTGTAACAAGATTGTTAAATTTCCTCCCTCCACCCCCCGGCTTTTCTGACACCACTGAACTTATTTGCACAATGTTCCAAAGCAGACAGGAACACACTCGTGTTCACACATACACAAATACACAAGAAAGACGTACCCGAAAACTCTGTCTGGAAGGGGGAGTGTTCTGACCCAGACCGTGTACAGTTTTTTTGCCCAGATGTGTCTGGCTTTGGGCTTGGGAACATTGAACAAGCATAAAAACAAGACCCAGTAATGCGCGTGCTGGGCTGGGTGACAGAGGCAGTTAGCAAATATTGGGATTGTATTTCATCTGTTGCCATGGTTACCAAAACAGGGTGGATCCTGGCAGAAAGAGAAAGAAATAAAACTGGGAAGACAATGAGTCCTAGGAGAATGTCTGAGTGTGTGTAAGAGAAGCTGGTGGTGAGGACGGAGAGGGTGGAGCCCAGAGAAGACATCAAATGGAAAGGGGCACGTCAATGCCCCTTTGTGCTTGAGTGAGCAGTGTGCTCGGTCACCAATCCTCACCCAGCACAATTCAGAGCTCTGAAAGGCTGAGTAAGATCCATGTAGGTCTGAAAGTGGTGATGAGACATGGGAATTTTGGTTGGTGGCAGAAAAAAATCAAGGCAGTTTGTACTAGATGCCAAGAGATGAAGTACTCAGAAGGTATTCGTATGCTGGAAGACAAATCAGAATAACTTGTAGGTTTCCTGTCAAGACCACTAAGGCTCAGGAAGAGTCATAGAGAATTGGACCCATTCAGGCTGGGTGAGGTTGTCACGTCTGTATTCGCAGCATTTTGGGAGGCCAAGGTGTGAGGATTGCTTGAGCCCAGAAGTTCAAGACCAGATAAAAAAACTTAGCTGGATGTGGTGGCACATGCCTGTAGTCCCATCTACTCAGGAGGCTGAGGGGGAAGGACTGATCGCCCAAGCATGGGAGGTCAAGGCTGCAGTAAGCCATGATGCATTCCAGGCTGGGCAACAGAGTGAGACCCTGACTAAAAGCAAAACAAAACAAAACAAACAAAAAGAATTGGGCCCATTCCTTTGGGCAATTTGATGGTTAGTTTCAATCCCTGGTTGATGTAGAAGAGAAAATCTGATTGTCCCGCCTTCCTTGTATACTTTGCCTCAATAACCCAACTCTACAGAAAGTGCTTCAGAAGATACCCCCTTAGAAAGCTCATTCTCGGCCAGGTGCGGTGGCTCAGCCTGTAATCCCAGCACTTTGGGAGGACGAGGCAAGAGGATTGCCTGAGCCCGGAGGTTGGAGACCAGCCGGGGCAACTTGATGAGCTCTTGACTCTACAATAAATCACACACACACACACACACACACACACATACACACACACACACACACACGCAAAAGAACTAGCCAGGTATGGTGGTATGCGTCTGTAGTTCCAGCTGCTTGGAAGGCTGAGGTGGAAGGATCACCAGAGCCTAGTAGGTCGAGGCTGCAGTGGCCATGAGCATGCCACTACACTCCAGCCTGGGCGACAAGAGACTCCAATTCAAAAAAAAAAAAGAAAGAAAGAAAGAAAGAAAGAAAGCTCATTTTCACAGCATCCAGCAGATGGCTGTCCCTGTGAAGTCCTGACCAGCACACGGATAGTGAAGTTCAACACACTTGAAAATCAGGAATCTGGGTTCTAATTCCCCTTCTTCCACTCATTAGCTTTGTGGCCTTAGACATGTTATTAACTTGAGCTTTGGACCTCTGTTTCTCAAAGAAAAGAATTTTCCTAAAACAATCCCTAAACTCTTTTCCTGCTTTGGAATTTGGTGATTCATAGGCAATTGATAATCTTTAACTTTTTGTTTTCAAAACAAATATAATCAAATGTACAATCCCATGTGTTTGAGGTTTTGATTAGCACATGGAATATAAGCATTGTAAAAACATGTTATTTTTTCTGTAAAAATATAAATAATTGGTTGCTAGCTCTTATCAATGATCTCATATTCTAATCATTTACAGTTTTTTTTTTAAATGACAGGATATATTCCTAAATTAAACTTCCTACAGTTTAAATGGGCAAAGTGACCATGGTATATAAAAGGTCATTCTTTCAGCCAGCAGAAAGGAGCTGGGGCCTCTCTCAGCTCTCAAAGTGTTGATGTCGAAGTTCTTTAATAACAATAGCTAGGCTGGCTCGGTGGCTCA
>CAUYQG010272395.1:0-37403 GCA_963574415.1 Tarsius wallacei | reverse complement strand
GTTCCAGCTACTTGGAAGGCAGAGGCGGAAGGATCGCCGGAGCCCAGCAGGTCGAGGCTGTGGTGGCAGGGAGCGGCCACTGCACTCCAGTCTGGGCGACAGAGTGAGACGCCATCTCAAAAAAAAAAAAAAAAAAAAAGTTTTCTCTTGGAAAATATCGAGATAAAAGTAGGCATATAATATTTACTACATTGAGCTGAATATCTTTTCATTAAAACATACAATGTCTTTGACTCTGTAGATTCCTGCTGCACCTGGTTTCCTTGACTATCTGAAATTTATGAGGATGGGCCCATTAATAACGGTGCTGATATTTTCAGCTACCTATAGCACTGGGCCTGAAAATGAACTGTGATGAATGGATATGACCAACATTTGCAGTGATAGTCTTTATTTCTGCTGTCATGTAGAAATGGCAGGTAGCTTAATTTAGTTCCCCTAAAAAATTATTAAGAAAAAGCAAGTATTCCTTCTAATTAGGATTTCTACTTTTTAAGGATAAAAATTCAGAATCTGGTATCTTTGTTAAAGTCTTTGGTACTGTTTTATTCTATTTCTAGATCTTTTAGCTGTGCCTAAGCATCCGTATGCTGCTATGGAGAACTGGGGACTAAGTATTTTTGTGGAGCAAAGAATACTGCTGGATCCCAGTGTTTCATCTATTTCTTACTTGCTGGATGTCACCATGGTCATTGTTCATGAGATATGTCACCAGGTATGAGAAAAGGATCAGGTGTAAGTATAATGTAGAATGATTTCAGGTACATCGATTAATTAAGAGCTAAATTATTATCCTCTCAATTAAGTTTTAATTTTTATATGAGTACTGTGTAGTTCTTTCTGGACGATATTCCATTTTTCTCAGGTGATAACACAAACAAAAACAAACACACTGATCATATTGAATGTGCAACTGTAATTCAGTTTAGTTGAAGAGATGGCACTGCCACCCAGCAGCCTCTTTGGAACCCCTATCCAGTTGCTGTTATCAACCTCGCTTTACTTTCTAGTGATTATTAGTGTGTGTATATGGTAAGTGCAGTGATGGCAATGATTTATTGCATTGCTACAGGATGCAGCTGAGTTCTGTGTACGTGTCAAAATTTGCTTTGGCTGAAATCAATTTGTTATTCCTCTTTTCCCATCACAAAGACACTTAGGAAGTCTTTCAGTAACTCATCTGTAGACGCTTTGTTCTTAAATGATTGATATTTTTTGTCTTGGCACGTTTTGAAATTCCTATGTAAATTAGTCAACTTTGTAGTGAAGCTAAGATAAAATTAATTTCATTTTGATTTTTATGCACTTTCATACAACGAATGGAAGGTATTAAAGAGATTTCACAGTGCTTATTTGAATCTTGATTTTAGTGAAAAAATATCACTGAAAATAGATGTTCATGCTGATACTAAGCAATATTGGTCCTAGTTACCAGTAATTATGGATTATTTTAAACATAAAACACCAGACGTTTCATTGTGATACAGTATGACTTCAATACATTATAAACCCCAAATCTTTTTAAAAGCTAGAAAAACTGAAGAGTGATGTGAAAAAATGTTGTCAGTGGAAGAAGGTGACTTGTTAAATGCTAATAAATGAATACTGACTTAATGATGAATTTATCCAGGCCATATGACCATTTACCTAAATGTCAGGTTTTTTTTTTTTGCAGTGAACCTGTGAAATGTTTGTACCGGTCATGTTGGCCAGATCGAGCATATGTTGCTTACCTCAGAAACTTTAATGGGATCCATTGCAGAGATAACTGGGTCTTCTCTTTTGTGCTAGAGTGATTTCCACCTCATACTATACAACTCTCTGAGGCAAAAAGCAGTTTCATTTTTGAATGTTTCTATAAATGACAAGTTAGAGATATAGTTCTGTTGAAATGAAAGCACACTGGTAATGTATAATTGTTCAGAGAACTGAATTTAATTTGTTTCATATTCTACGTTACCCTTTTTGTTATAGCTTAGTATCGATAGGCCACTTACTGAGAGGGAATAAACCAGAAGCTAAGTCAAGCACTTATGATAAATTCCATTATCATTGTCAAATTAATTTCTACGTTATCTTTTCTCTATACCTATTTGTTATCAAAATTCTGAAGACAGACTTTCAATTTAAAGGAGACACATGCATTTTTTATTAAGAATTTTAAAAAATATTTATTTTGTGGTCATCGACAGATTCAGAGCTACATTTTATATGTATTTCAATTAGAGATCCTTTTGAAGAAGAGATACTTTCTTATTACTATTGAAACTGCCGGTACCAAGCTTTTTCTGTGGCTCCTGATGTTGTGTGTCATCTGACACTTGGCTGCCTGTCTAGCTTCTCAGGCTTCCCTCCTCCTGCTCCACTATGTTCCCACCTCACAGGTCTTCCTTCTGTTTCTTAAATAGCTCATTCCCATTTAGGGTCTTCACTCCAAGGGTTACTTACATCTGCCTGGAGTTTTCTCATGGTTGGCTGTTTCTTAAAGTACTAGCTCAGATGTCACCTGCTTGGAGAGAACGTTTTCACTTTTTATCATCTAAAGCAGTTCCTACTTCATTCCCATAGCACTTTATTAGGATCCGAAATTGTGATTTCATTTGCTTATTTATTTATTTTTATTAGCTACTTCACCTCATTTCCCCTATCTCCACAATGAAATCTCGGCTGCCTTGGACATTTCTAACTTTTCTTTATTGAATCCCAAGTTTAGGATAACTTCTGGCATAATTTTTTTAAAAATGAGAAAATATTTATTTAATGTTTTCCTAAACCCAGCAAAGTCTTCAGAATAATGCATTATGATCTAATTGAAACACCAATTAAAATTTTCATTACTTTTCATGAAGAGTTCTTAGTTGTTGTTGTTGTTTTTTTTGTCCAACCCCTCATATCATAGAAATATGGAGAGTCAGATGTAGAGGACCTTAAAAACCCTTAGTTTTATCAAGTAGCCAATGTCTCTTCTGATTTGTCTTTGCCACTAGAGAGCGATGCTTCCATACCTCCTGTGATGAGCTGCTCACTACCTATCAGGGTACTATTTTCCCATCTTGGGCCATTTCAGTCTGTTAGAGGGGTTTCTGTATTTTCAGCAGACATTTACCAATGTTAATTTCCATTCATTAGTCCTTGTTTGTCCTTTGTAGGGCAACAAGAAATAGACCTTTTCCTCTTCTACATAATAGGCCTTCAAATATTTGAAGATAGCTGTCATCTATTTTTATTTCCTGGGTCCTTTCTTCTTTAAGTTAAATATTCTTTTTGTGTTCATTGATTATTTTTTTGTTCTTCTCTGAATGCATGTATAAAGAACTAGTGTCACCCAAGTCATTGAATAAATCAATGCTGCCTTACCACAACATACTTTAATATCACAAAATCAATTGAGGAATTAATCCCAGTTATAATAATCATAGTTTAATACATTAATTTTAGAAAAAAGCAGTTTGGGGGTAGATTTGATTTTATTTGATGGTCATTCATTTTGTTACTGCAGTGGTTTGGTGACCTTGTGACTCCTGTGTGGTGGGAAGATGTGTGGCTGAAGGAAGGGTTTGCTCACTACTTTGAATTTGTTGGTACAGACTACCTCTACCCTGGCTGGAACATGGTAAGTGCACTTTACTGTTTGGACTTTTAGGGAAAGTTTGATCTGTTGTTACATTAGGCTTATATCATGGCTAGAGAAGGCTGAAATGCCAACTGATGCATAAGAAAAAATCAGCTGTCCAATAAAAATTAGCTAAAATTTAAATATTAGTGTTCCAAAAGAGTTATCTTTTATCTATTATAAACTAAATAAAGTCTTGTTTGTTATACATTGACTTCAAAATGCAATAACCTATATAAATGGAAATATTTTAGATTGTAATATATTTTATACTAAAGACAAATTATCCTTTAAAATAGAGAATCAACAGTAATTAACAAGTAATATTTTAAGTAACAAAATACTTCAATACAGAGAAAAATAATGACTTAACATCTCTTCAATGAGATAAACCCAAAGTTAGCGAAAGCATTTGTTGTATTATTGTTATAGATGTATGTATTTTAGAATTAAATAACTTAATAAGAAGTCATTTACTTGATTTATGAAGAGTTGTGTATATTACACTTGTATTTTATGAATGTCTGAAACTGAAGTAGGATTTTTGTGCCTTAAGCTATGATGTTAGAAGTCACTCAAGAAGAAAACATAAGGGGAGGGTGTTTAAATGTCTTTTTAAGCAATTTTTCATTTTTCAATGAACAAAAATTACTATGTTATTATTAAATAGAACCCAGGGTGTATATTATTTTGAAATTAAAATGTTAAGTTTATTTTAAATGGGTCTATTCAATTAATATAAATTTATATTGTGCCAATATTTATCAACTTCCAGAAGCTCACATTTGACTTGTGACATATCATATTTGATTACATACATATGTATATACCACTATATTGAGATTGATATACGAAAGCTGTATGTTGACATACAAAATTGACATACAAAAGCTGTACATGTTTAATGCGTGCAACTTGATGAGTTTGGGGATAAGTATACACCCATGAGACCATCACCACAATCTATGTCACACACCTGTCCATCACCTCTAAAAGTTTCTTTTCATCTTCTTTATTATTATTTTGTGATAAGAACATTTAACATGAAATCTACCCTTTTAGAAAGTTTTCCAGTGTGCAGCACAGTACTACTGACCATAGGCACTATGCTGTCCGGTAGATTGCTTATTCTTCTTGCATAAGTGAAACTTTGTACCCTTTGTCTAATATCTCCTTGTTTCCTTTTCCCTGCAACCTCTGGCAACCACCATTCTATTCTCTGCTTCTATAGACTCAACTATTTTAGATTCCTTTTATAAGTGAGATTTTGTAGTACTTGTTCTTCTGGGCCTGGCTTATTTCACTTGGCATTGTGCCCCAGGTTCACCTATGTTTCACAAATGACAAGGTTTCCTTCTTTTTTAAAGCTGAGCAGTATTCCACTGCATGTACGAGTATACCACATTTCTTTATTCATTCATTTTCAATGAATGTATTGCTTCTATGCTTTCATATATTTTTAATGTTACTCTCTTCTGATGTTTAAACCATTAAAATAGGTGATTATCTAATTGTCATTATTCAAAGAATATTTTGAAAAGCATGTAAACCAAGTTGAAGTATGAAGACATCTGTAAATCATCGTATAACTTCTCTGTCATAGATTTAACTGACTCCTGCCGAGTAAAAAACAAAATGTGAACGTATTTAGCAAACATATTACAATTATAATGTCATGTCAATATGCTTTAATTATGTTCATGCAATTTTACCCACATTTTATAAAAAGAAACATGGTTCATTTGCATAAATTGCAAGATAAGTTTATTAGATGTATGTATCTAGTATCTAGGTATGTATGACAAAATTTTTAAAATCTTGAAATGTTTTATTTTGGCATTAAAATTAATTTAAAGTGTCTTTGAAAGACTTAGAAGAATCACCAATACCATGTAATACTATTGAAAGTGTTTTTAACAAATGTGAAATTTTAAAACTTAAAATTTGAGGTTACAGAAACATTTTCAAAAACATCTTTTAGTTTCTAGATGACTTTAAATTTTTTATTTAACTTTCATTATGCTGTGAATTATTACTGATTTGTCATTCCATTATGTTTTAATATTAAAATATGTGCTTATTACAAATGACACGTTATGCATATAGGTATTTTTTTCAGATCATTCAGCTACTTGTGATAAACCCCTTCTATTCATCATTATGAAAAATACTTCTTAGATTAAAAAGTAATCAACAGAATTATACATGGGTGAAAACTGACAGCTTTTGATTGTTTTAGCATGGCAATATATCTTCAGTTTCAATGTCCTTATTTTGGATTTGTCTTTGATTTTTTTCATATTTCTTTATCATTTTACATTGTAAATGTAGCTCTTTTGGAGAAGATTTTTGTAAGAGGTATTGAAATGAACATAGATTTGTAAATAGCATGTCTGAGACTTTGTCCTTAAAATAATAGAAAACGTGCTATAAATATAAAAACCTTGAGATGATTAAGATATAATATTTTACTACCTATAAATTCATATTTAATAATTAATAAATGAAAATTAATGATGGCACAATTATAGGGACACAGAAGGCTCACCTTGTAAAAGTAAGAGATGAAAATAAATTCTATCACAATTAATTAGACAGTTAATAGTGAGGAAAAACATGTCTTATAATTATGTCTTTATGTTCAGATTAAAGATTAAAAATAATTTCTGAGCTTTGGTTGCTTTTGCTTCTTAGTAGGTTTCTTTATTTAGCTTGTGGAATATCTCAATATACTTAATCACAAAACCTACAAGAAGAAACTTTTAAACAAATTACCCCCATATATCATTAATTTTTTTTTTGCAAACAAAATTTTAGTAATAAGATAGCCATATCAGTAAGAGAGGGTGTTAAAAGCCTTGAAGGCTGTGCCAGCAATATTTTTCATAGTAGCATCAGCAAAAATCTGAAAGAAATACTCAAAAGAACAAGACTGATGGCTGTGTCAGCAGTAACTCATACTATTGTGATATGCACAAAAGCTTGTCTATGAGTGCACGGCTTGGTCTTCACTAGAGCTGAGGCTAAAATAGAAAGACCGTAAGTCAGGCTCATGTCAGTAGTAAAGAAATTCAGGTAGTTGACCTCTTTTGCTTCTTATCTCAAAAACAGTGCTTTTATCGTTTTTAGACACCAGGGCTCAAACACTGAAATACAATTTTAATTTGCTCCCGAGGCACTGTGACAATCTACCTTCCATGGAATAACAACAAAGAAGCCAAGAATTACCTAATATTTTTAAGCTAGCTTTTGTCTGACTTAGGCCAATATATTTTCTTTGCTTAACTCTTAGTAAAATCTTAGGTTGTGTGTATATGTGTTTTCAGAGCCAGTTTCCTATACAGAAACGATCAGTTTTTACAGTAGGGATACTATATGAAATACCAATTTTTGTGATTATTTTATTCTCCAACAAACTAATCAAGTTTACCATTTTATAGATGTGGACTATTATAGGTAGTATGATGTAAGGTTGGGAAATAGATTGGAAATAAATAATTCAGTTTCCAAGAAAGACATTTCTTCTCTGTAATTCTTCCTATCATTTGAAAAATAGGACAATTGTACTTTCTTAGTAAGCTCACATAATTTTTGTGAAGATAAAATAACTTGTGAGGTCTTTGGAATGTATGAACCACTATACAAATGTGAATAGTCATCATAGACCTAGAAAATGAATGCTCTATTAGAAAGGTACATTGATTTTATGTATAGATACTCTAACATTTCCTACTTCAATAATCAATTTTGACACCATAGATTTATATCAATTATTTATAGATTCTAAAATAAATTTTGAATCTAAACTCTGTCTCACCAAATCAATTCTTATCTATACTGGCAATGTGAACTATTCTATGGGAACATAAGCCTTAGATAATGTTTCATTTGTCAAACAGAAGTGTCAAGATCATTAGAAATAACTTCCTTAGCTTAGAGCCAAAGACATATTTCATGGGGGTGGGTAGTCTTTTTGCTTGATGTTATTTTATCAAAGTTGACTTTTAGTGACAACATTATTGGATGGATCAAGTTACAGTATGCTATTGACAGCAGTCATATTCAATCTTGTTGTGTTTCTTCAAAAGGAGTAAAAAGAAAGGCTAACACATCATAGTTGCTATTCTTCAACAATTCTTGGTCATTATAATTGGAAAAAGGTTCATGAAAAAATGATTTTACTGCTGGAAAAGTAAAATGCTGCTATGAAGAACTCTTTCTTTTGTAGATCTGGTGCTGATGCAGGTCAAGTACATCCTCTGTGCTTATTGCATACATTTTTATTATAATTTGTATGATCCATATTCTAGTTGTCTCCTCATTCTCCTTGATGTCACTTTGTGAGGAAATGTTTCTGTAATGGGAATGATTCAACATGAGTGTATGCTCTTTTATTAAAGGAATTGGGAGGTTAATGAGTCTCACACAACACAAACTTTGTAAATCATACTTTGATAAAGTCTGTAGAGTGGGAATTCTCTCTAAATTTTTGTGAAGACACTAGCTGGGCATAAAGATAACTATGAGTGCAACTAAACTTCATTATGCTCAATACTTAAAATGTCTTGGTGTATTGCCCCAAACTTTGGCAAATGTTCTCAGTTTTCTCTATTATGGGAAGGACTAAAATAGTAAAAATGAGTTCTGCCTTTAGACCAGTATCATTTTAATATGCTCCAACAAAAATTGCATGTTAAAATATAACAGACTTTGGAAAAAATTATTCTCACCTTTAAAATGATTTTATTTTTATTCAAAAAGATGTTGCAAAAAAACACTGGCTAACTGAAATATGGAGTTTATTAAATTCAATTTCTTTTCAGTTTAAATGTAAAGATGTTCTGCTTAATCATTCTAAACAGATAATAATCACTCTGTTATTCAGGGAGAAAAAAATAGAAAAGTAGAGAGAACAATTCGTTTGGGTTAATATTTTACTTTTTCAGCTGTTCATTTCATAGGTCCATCCTTGATTCAATGTCTGCAAGAAAAAAATATTTTCACATACATTTAAAAGTTTTTAAAATCTATGTTTCAACAATGTTTGGTATATTGGTGCCATTGTCTATAATTCATCAATATCAAAGTATATTCACCTAGTAGAGCTATAAAAGTCAGAGACAGAACGTTTGGAAATTGAACAGTCATTTTACTTATATTTATATTTTATTTTATTTTAATGAGTGTAGGGTACATGTGAGGATTTACTATATAAGTAAGTTGCATGCAAGTGAAGTTTGGATTTCCAGTGCCTCTCTCTCCCCTTATAGTGAACCTGATAACCAGCATGCTGCTGTGTGCCCCCATCCCTGTTCCTTTTTCCCTCCCCTAGCAGTGTTCAGGGTCTGTCGATCCCATCGTTGTGCTCATGTGACCAGTGAGCAGGACCCACTTAGGAGTGAGAATTTGTGGTATTCAGCTGTTTGTTTCTGTGATAGTTCACTTAGTATGACAGTCTCCAGCTACATCCATGTTGCTTCAAAGGACATGATCTTGTCCTTGTTTATTTCTGTGAAATATTCATTTTAGAATCCTCCCTTATAAATGCTGAATTCTAAATGAACATATGTATATATATACTCTTGATTTTCTATAAAGCTATATTTGTCTATTATGATCCAAGTCCATATGTAATATTTAACTCTTCAGGAGTAGTAAATTAGAAGGTGATCCAGTTGTTTTAACTGATTGAAGTTTTATTCTCAGATAAGTAAGAAGTCTGAGATTTTTATTGGAGGTGAAAAATTTAAAGTCTTTTAAGACCTAGGACCAAGGATCTTTGGTCTTTTTCATCCTGTTCAGTAGTTTAATAGTGATATTTACATTGAAAAATCAAAAGGAAAGTAGAAGGAGTGTCTCTCGGAATCTCATTCTTCAAAATGGACATTTTCTATGACTGTTTTTCTGTTCTTTTATTTTTTTAAAAACAGTTTATTATTGAGGAGAGAAGGGAAGGAAAAAGGAAGATTCATGGCAGAAAGACCTGCCATGGGCAAGTTTCTCAAAAAGAAAAACCACTATGACTGTTTTTCTATCACCTTTCCCTCCTCCGTTCTTAAGCAATTTTTTTCCCACTAAAAGCATAATCTTTTTTTTCTTAAATGAAAATGTGTTTTTCCCCATCCAAGAGGAATTGGGTACCTGTCCTTTCCTATTCTGGGAGGAAGGTTTACTTATCCCCTGACATTAGTGGTCAGAGTGATTTTTGGCATTGGTGAATAATCGGTCCACAATGATGATGAAGAAACTACAAAGAGGAAGTGAGAGCAGCAATGAGAACAACAGGTAACAACATTGAAGAAAAGAGTCTCATGTGCCATAGCTACACTCTGGGTAAATGCAGGAGGAATCCTAATGCGCATCTGCCCCATGCACTGAGGATTAAACTAGATCCCTAAAAGTGTTTTGGATAATCTAAAAATAATTTGGATAATCTGAAAAGGATGTCTGAGTTAAGCATGACTGATGCTGGATTCTAACCAATGGCAACTAAAGAGATATTTATTAATAATTTTTAATGAATAACAATTAAAACAAGAATTGTACCTGTTACACTAAAATAATAAAACATCTCTCACTGAGGTTAATACAATAACAAATTGTGTTTACATTTCTCCTCATTTTAAGACTAATTCTGTGCATATTAAAAATCCTTTTGTGTTAGTACCCATGGTAAGGACGTCTGTTAGAAAGATACATGAAACAAGGTCAGACTATCGTATGTTAATTGTTGATGTATATTTACTGATTTAGACATTTTATAGCCTAAATAAATTTTTGAGTATAGAACTGCAACTGAATAATGTCTAGTAGATTTATATTTTTGTTTTGTTTGCACTTGTAGTTCTTTGATAAAAATCAAGACTTTGACTTCACAGTTGTTTGGAAAACTTTTGAAGGTCTTCCATGTTATAAAGGTGTGTTAAGTCTCAGGAAATGTAGATCTGCTTCATTTACTGCTTTAGATGGCAGACCAGTTTTAATAAGTAAGATATCTCTAGAAAAGGAATAGAAAACAAGGATAACTCATTAGCATTCATATATATCCACGTAGATTTCTATTTATTCAGGTAAGTATCCGGAGGGTTTTTATAGTCAAATTACCTCACACTATTGCCTGTATGAATTTTTAAAATGTAAAACAAAGCTACAAATTGAAAATTTTATACATGTTCTTAAAGTACATTTTTTAAAAAGCAAAGTCATTTTGTTCAGAAATGCACTGTTTCAGGTTTTGTATGCTTTAAGTCTAGAAATAAAAGATAAATGAGTATTCCCTATGGAGTAAAGTATTTCTTCTGAGAACCGTGTACAGATTTGCATGGTGTCAAGGTCTTTCTGCGTTTTCCTAGGAATTTCAAAACCAACCAATAAATTTATGGAATGAGACACTTTCTAAGAAGAAACTCTTACTGAATTTGGACCCTAGCAATAATGCAAGGCTGACCTTTCTCATATTTAGAAATGTTGTAGGGAAAAATGAACCTATTCATTCTGTTTTCAAGTAAGAGCACTTTGTAAGCAGAACTTTCCAGCTTGCTAAAAGTTGTCAGACATCACTTGAAAAACCAAAAAACTGATAATTCCAAAAATTATACCAAAGTGATAAAATGTTCTCTTAAACATCATTGTTTGCAAATATATAATGTTGATCACAGCAAATTATATCACTACTTTATCTGCCTTTTTTACCACCCCTGGTAAAAATGTTTCCTTCTTATAATATATAAATTGTTTCATATCTGATATGATTCAGCATTTTTTCAGGTAAAAAGAATTTACTTTACAAGCCTCTGACATGAACACAGCGAAAACTAAAACCTAGGGACTCAGAGAGGGCAACCAAAAAGTAATTCATTAATTTTCTAATTATTAATCATTCTTAACCAGACAGTGATATGTTTTAAAAGACATTAGAACACAAGTCATTTCTAAGCAAGGAATGACTGTCTCAGTCCATAACACTTTATGAGCCTTTTCTTAAAAATTGTCATCAAGGTTACTTTAATACTGTTCAGATGTTACTAGACAAGGCTCTCAAAAATAAAAGTAATGAATTCAAGTGACACACATAAAAAAATATAAAAGAGCTTCCGGCTGGTCATGGTGGCTCACATCTGTAATCCCAGCACTTTAGGAGGCAGAGGAGAGAGGATTGCTTAAGCCCAGGGGTTCAAGACCAGCCTGGGTAACTTGGAGAGACCTCGTCTCTACAATAAATAAAAAGAAAGTAGCCAGGCATGGTGGAACATGCCTGTAGTTCCAGCTACTTAGAAGGCTGAAGCAGAAAGATCGCCTGAGCTCAGCAGGCTGAGGCTGTAGTGGCCATGAGCATGCCACTGCACTCCAGCCTGGGAGACAGGGTGAGACTCTGACTCAAATAAATAAATAAATAAATAAATAAATAAATAAATAAATAAATAAATAAATAAATAAATAAAAGAGCTTCCTATTAAGAGGAAGTGAAGAAAAAAAACAATAAGATATTTTAAATGGATGAAGATTTTGCCTCAGTTACTTTTGTAACTGCTGTAATAATAAAGACTTATGTAGCATCTACTGTGTACCACTAAACACATTACATATATTAATTCACTGAGAAATAGAATAAGACATTCTGCTGGTATCTTGAGAGTTCACAGTTTCTCTATTGCCTTTTAAAAAATGAGTCTGAGAAGTATCATATTGGCTAGATTACTGTTCAGTCTGCCACTCAGGTACTCTTTTCAACCATAAATCCAAAAATGATTTTTGGTAAAGTGTGGCTTGACACTGAGCTGAGTAACCTCTGTGCATCTGTTATTCACAAATTTAAGTGAGTCCCTTTTGAAAATGTGTATATCTTTAGCTTTATACCTGTCCCTGAGATTGATGAAATAAAATTCTAGTGATTGGAGACTTATTTTTTCCAGTTTGTGTAATATGTGTATTTAGAGATTAATATGTATGGCGGTACTTTTCCCCCTTAGACTCCACTTCCAAAACACCTATGTTCAATAAATTTTTTAATAATTTTAATTTTTCTTCTTCAGATTTTATTTGTAGTTTAGTGAGTCCTTTCTTAAGTGCTGTTAACAGTATACTCACTCAATAATTTAGTCGTATGTATTGCTGCCACTTTTTTGAAATTCCATTTATTCATACATTTCATTCCTTCTATTTATTTCAGTCAGAGAATTATAAAGCACCTAAAATGAGCCATTCATTGTGCTAATTTCTATAGCATAAACCTCATGGTAATATTAGTATGGAGCTACTATCTCTCAGTTTCTTATATACACTGTATTTTTTCATTGTGTAGTGGTTTCAGTTATCAACTATAGATAAATTAAGGCCTTTTTTTCTTTGACCAACCATGCCTTGACAGAAGTTGCTTTGTTTGTGGAGTGGCTCAGAAACATAGAGCCATCACCTCAATCAGATTGTTCGCATTCATATATATATTTGAAAAATAAGATTGGGCACAGTAAGTCTCAGAGGATTAGCTAAATCATGGAACAACAGGAACATTTAGCTACCTATTATTATTTTTATAGTACATGGCTCAAACATGCTCTATAATGTTTGCTTAGATTTACTTAGCTCTACTGGTCATTTCCCTAAATTTAGATTTGAGTATCTTTTTGTTCAGATAAATTCTGCTTTTAAGTCCTGTTTCTTTCTCTAAACTTCACAGCTTTGCTTGGAAAATAGGTAATTTAAAAAGCACATTTCTGTTCTTTTGGTTGTGGTGGTAAGTGGTGTTGATATTTTCATCTAAATATTATTTATTTTTTTCAAAGTATCATTTATTTTCTAAGTTGTCTGATTAAAGACAAGTTTAGATGGATTGCCTCTTCAGAGCAAAATTTGGTATTCCTTATATTCTGTTTCTGTTTGCATGATTGGTCCAATTTGAAGCATTGAAACATGATACACATCAGTGATGACTAATTAAAACCTAAAAACTCTCTAAAAAAAATATGTTACCCTGTGTTTAAGATAATTTGAAATTGTTGGTTTCTTTTGAGAGTTGGCAGGTCATATCACTTACCATGCCAAAATATATTTTGACTTCCCATAACAAGATTATATTTTCTATTTATTGCTAAGCATTTTGCTGGCATATTTTGGCTCCTAAATGACCAAATATTTCCCCGTTGAATTGTTCATTTTTATTACTTAACAACATTCACTGGATACTCATTTTTTGCTAGGGTCTCTCTTAGGGAAGAGAGACATCAAGTATGAAACATCAATGCCCTCAAAGGTACACAGACATATTTTACCAATTTAGTTAGATTATTTTTGGCAGAATAATACATTTTACAATTGAAGTTTAATTCCTCTTTTCTTTTCCATGAATTAAATTATCGATTCTCCCCTACTCAATAGCTGTATAATCTTATTTCTCCAACCTTAAAATATGTATTAAATACCTGGACTCCTTATGCCATAGGACAGTTTATAAGAATCAAATAAAATTTTATTCTTACTATCATTTTTAACCAATATTATTGTGACAATTAGGTACTTATGTACAGTGGTATTTCTTTCATGGACCCAAATTGTTTGGCAATGGAGTATATTGTGAATCACATATTTAAAAAATTAGTGAGAGCAAATAAATTGCCTTCATTTAACACTTTGAGTGTATCTATTGCATTTCTGAATGAGTCTGTGATGATCATTTGATATTTTTGCACTATACAAGCGAATTGTAAGTTTGGACTTTGCATTCGGAATGGTGGGGATTTTCTCTACTCATTATGCAATCAGTTTATAAATATAATAACTGACTTTGAGATGCAGTTATATATACACATAGAGTTTTACCTGATTAGCTTTCTGAGCCTTAGGTACTCTATGTGTTCTGGAGTTGTTGTCTATGGGTTGTTAAATCTTTCAAATTTGAAAAATTATAATGCTTTTTATTTTCACTGAAAAGATAAATACTTCCATGATCTGACAAGTGTAAAGTTTTATCACATTATGTTAATTAATGAAATGACCATTCATATTATTAAATATTGAAAGTAATGTACAAAAATGTGCAATTGAATAAAATCCATTTATCAACTAAGAATTGAGAACATTTAAATCATCATTTATTTTATAAATAAAAATAACATGAAGTGAATTAGTCACCATGTTAATAACTTCTGGGACTTGACTAGCTCATCCTTGGAGTTCTTCCAGACCTGAATGGTATGAAAATGTTTCCATTAGAATTTAAATAGAAATAGAACCTGTTTAAGATAATTAGCCAGTATACATTAAAAATACTCTGAATTGCATTTTTTCAATCTAATATTAAAGTGCCTTAATTTTATTATCTGTGTCTGCAAAATATTGGAGACTCCCTGTGATGGATGTGCAAAATGAGTGGGTGAGTATCAAAGAAAATTGGCTAATTTGATATTATTGGAATGTTTTATTAGCATGTCAAAAGTGAAACATAGGGATAGAGGAAAATATTCTTACTCCCAATGTAGATGTACGATTATTGAAAAGATGAAGGAGGTATTATGTCTCAGATACTTAAAATTTATAGACGGGATCCTGAACTGATACTCTAGAAGAGTGGGACTAAGTGCATGTTAACTAGCAAAGAAAAGGAAGCAAGTATCTCCCACTAGACAATATGCTTTATCAGGCTAGAACTGTTTATTTACCATCATTTCTCAGCCTTTAATTCAAAGTGTGAGGTCTACAGCAGTAAAAGTCTGATCAAAAATTAACAAAAATTGAGACTGTGGATCCTGCTGTCTCTCTCTCCTCCTCCGTCACCATGAGCTTCACCACTGACTCCACCACCTTCTCCACCAACTACTTACTGGTCTCTGGGCTCCATCCAGCCACCCAACATCTGGCCCACCAGCAGCCTGGCCAGCATCTATGCAGGTGTAGGGGACTCAGGCTCCTGGATCTCGGTGTCCTGCTCCACCAGATTCTGGGGCAGCTAGGGGTCCAGGAGCCTGACCATAGGGATGACTAGGGTTTTGGGGGACATCTGGAACAGAAGGAGACCTTGCAAAGTCCTGAACAGCCACCTAGCCTCCTACTGGGACAGGATAAGGATCCTGGAGACCAAGAATTGGAGGCTGGAGAGAAAAATCTGGGAACACTCGGAGAAGAAGAGATCACAAGTCAGAGACTGGGGGCATTACTTATGACCATTGAGGACATGAGGGCTCAGATATTTGCAGCTTCTGCGGCCAACACCCACATTGTTCTGCAGATTGATAATGCCTGTCTTGCTGCTGGTGACTTTAGTCAAGTTTGAGACAGAGCTGGTCATGCACCAGTCTGTGGAATGCCACATCAATGGGCTCCACAAGGTCATTGATGACGCTAGTTCACCCAGCTGCATCTGGAGACAGAGATCCATACTCTCAAGGAGGAGCTGCTCTTCATGAAGAAGAACCATGAAGAGAAAGTAAGAGGCCTACAATCCCAGATTGCCAGCTCTGAGTTGACCGTGGAGGTGGATGCCCCCAAATCGCAGGACCTCAGCAGATTATGGAAGACATCTGGGCTCAGTATGATGAGCTGGCTCAGAAGGACCAAGAGGACCTGGACAAGTACTGGTCCCAGCAGATAGAGGAGAGTGCCACAGTGGTTACCACATAGTCCAAGGAGATCCGAGCTGCTGAGATGAGGTTCATGGAGCTAAGGCATACAGTGCAGTCCTTGGAGATAGAGTTAGACTCAATGGGAAATCTGAAGACAAGCTTGGAGAATAGCCTGAGGGAGGTGGAAGTCCGCGATGCCATGCAAATGGAGCAACTCAATGGAGCCCTGCTTACCTGTAGTCTGAGCTGGCACAGACCTAGACAGAGGCCCTGCTGAACATCAAGGTCAAGCTGGAGGCTGAGATTGCCATTTGTTACCACCTGCTGGAGAACAGAGAGGACTTTGTCCCGGTGATCGATGCCCCAGACAACAGCAACGTCATTTACACCATTCAAAAGACCACCACCCACACAACAGTGGACAGCAGTGGATGGCAAATGACACCACTGAGCACAATGACAACAAAATACTGAAGTGCTGAGCTGGAGGGAGCAGGGTACCCTTTGGGAAGCCAGAGGCCAATAAAAAGTTCAGAGGCAAAAACAAAAACAAAAACAAAATTATAAAATAAATGTCAACAGATCATTTATGAAAGATTGTAACAGTTTATATGTTGATAATAGGAACTAAGTTGGTGAACTATAAAAGGATATTGAGATTAGAAATATATGAAACAACATTGGATAAGTGTTTGAAGAAAAACAAAGGGAAAGGTTAACAAATTTTCAAGGTTGGATACCACCAGCAAGCAAGATGGTCAACGAGAAGCTCCTAGTAGTCTTTTCCTCCCTCAAAAACCTTGAAACAACCAATAAACAGCTACATTTCAACCAAAATAACTAAAAACTCCGGAGAATAACAAAGGAACAACATAAATCCTGTAGAGCACAAAATTCAGGATAGCTGCACAGGGAAGGGAAGGGAATGTCTTACCTTTGCCACCCTAGTCTTCCAGTTGAGATCAGCTCAGAACCACAAGGAACTATTTCCTGCAAGGGAAAGGTAAGCAAGAAGTCCCAGGCAGCCTCCAGGGACACTCTAGTCTTTGTTCCTGGAGCCTCTTTCAGCCTTCACAGGCTCCGCGTCCAGCTGAAGAAATGCCTCAGAGTCCACCCACTGAACTACTGCAAGAGATGGAGTTCCACTTTTTACCACTTCTGTAGCCCAAGCTGATACGTGCTGCACTTTGCAACCAGAGCCACTGC
Organism: Tarsius wallacei; assembly: GCA_963574415.1. NCBI lineage: Eukaryota > Metazoa > Chordata > Mammalia > Primates > Tarsiidae > Tarsius > Tarsius wallacei. The sequence goes on along the minus strand of CAUYQG010272395.1, from coordinate 20,030 downwards.
TAGAGTGTGTCCTGCTCCAGGGGCAGGGAGCCACTGCACCCCTCCATCCCTGAGGTGTTGCCAGCACTGCAAACATGCCTATCTCATTGTGTGCCATTTCTGAGCTGAGCTGCTGCTACTCCCTACATCATAGGGGCAAGCTACCTACTGCAGAGCTGCTCCATGTCCCACATCCCAGCCACTGGTTCACTCTCCCCTTAGGGGTAAGCTGAAGTGGCTTCCCACCATCAAGGGACCTCAGGCCTCCTGTACAACAGAACAGTTGACCCTCTCCCCATGCCACAAGTGAGGCAGAACCCTGCCCCTGAAGGTTCTGAGCCTTGAAAGTATCCTACTCCAAGTGGCCACACAACCCCAACTCCAGGGACCTTGCTTCCCAACTGCTCTATGCACTTGTGCTCTGAATCCCAGTATCACTGAAGTGATCTGCAGGCCATATCAGACCTGACACCAAGAGAGATCTCTTCAGAGTAGTTGCACCTTCAGTGTCACAGCTGACTCAGAGCCCTGCTCCCAGAGGACTCAGAGGCTCTGCCGATCAGCATAGCTATACTTTCTGGAACTGAGAAAATGTGGAATCTTGTGTTCCAGGAAATCAGAGCCTTGGCTGAGCTGTGCTATCTGGCCTTCGAGGCCAAGCAGCCATAGGACCCTGCCTACCTGGAACTGAACTAGCCTTTGCAGTTTAAGTTCTAGGGCGCTCCACTTCTCTCAGAGTGGTTATTGTTGCATTACTCCTCAAATCACGGGAGCATCTTTCTATTCCTGGGTCCTGGCTGCTGCGACACTTAGCCTCACTGCATGAACTACAGCTTTGTTCCACCATCTCAGGATCCAGAGTCACCACTGTGTGGTACTTCATACCTCCGAGCCCGAGCTGCCACAGTGACCTGTTGATTTCAGGTCCTGGATTGCAGCTGTGCCCTTCTCCCCAGGGCCTAAGCCTCTGAAGAACTCCTTCTTTCTTCCCCAGAGACATCAGTGCTGTGCTCTGCCCCAGCAACATTCCAGACCCTTGAAACATCCGGGGTGTGCCTCAGAACCTTGGACCTAAGAGCAAGAGTCCCTGGTTTAGTGAGGGATTCACTCATTCATACTATAGAAGGTAAACCTGCACCTCAACACCCAGGTTCTACAATAGTTAGTTTTACAAAAAACCCCAACCCAAAACTGCCCTAAGCACTTGTGCTATGAATCCCAGTGCCACTGAAGCAGTCTGTGGGCTGTGTCAGACTTGATACCAAGAGAGATTTTCTCAGATAAGACTCCCTGCTGTGGAGAAGTCAAGAACAGAAGGATCCCTAAAGCCCTTGCCCTAGTAACCTGTGTAGCCACTGTTACTGCCACAAATTTCTGCAGCCTAGACCACTGAGGCACCCACGATCATTGGGGATGTTGATCACAACTGAAGAAAAAGCTACACAACTGAAGAAGAGACTACACCACTGCACCTACATTGAACCAGAACCACGTTAAACTGCTCAACTAACACTCTCAGGTCCATCTGAATGTGAAGACATTACTCTTCAGAAGCTACTCTATAAAGTCTGAAAGAGGAGACTGCACCATGAGATGTGCAGAAGTGAATGTAGAGACAAAAGAAACGTGAAGACTCAAGGAAACATAATATCAGCAAAGGAATATAATAATTATCCAGTAACTAACCCACAAGACATGGAAAATTACAAATTACCTAAAAAGGAGTTTGAAATAATGTTCTTAAGGAAACTCAGTAAGATACAAAAAGAAGCAGGTGATTTCTTTAAAATCAGGAAAACGATCTGTTATCTGAATGAGAAATTCAACGGAGATAGATATTATAAAAAAGAACAAAACAGAATATTTTGGAGTTGTAAAATTCACATAATGAAATAGAAATACAATACAGAGCTTCACCTGAAGACTATGTCAAACAGGAGAAAGAATTCTGAAGATAGGTCTTTTGGCATTACTCAGAAAATTTTTTAAAGAATCAAAAAATGTGAAGATAACCTATGGAGGTTATAGGACACCATAAAGTCAAAACAAAACAAAACAAAAACAGTATTCAATTTTAGAAGAAGAAACAGAAAAAGGGAGAGCAACCTTTTTAATAAAATAATTGCTGAAAACTTCCTAAGTCTTGGGAGAGATACAGAAATCTATTTTTATGAAGATCAAAAATTCCTAAACAGATACAATTCAAAGAGGTCCTCTTCATGGTACATTATAGTCATTTGACCAAGAAAACTGTAGCCAGCAAATATGTCCTTCAGAAATGAAGTAAAAATAGTGTTTTTCAGACAAGAAAAGCAAAAAAACTTTATCACCACTACACCTGCCTTACAATAAATTCTTAAATTATTTATGCATATATGAAAGGATGATAATTGTTCTCATGAATATGTATAGAAGTATGAAACTGCAGGTAGAGATAAATACATAGTCATATCCAGAACACTCCAGTACAGTAATAGTGGTATATAAATTCTTTGTATTTCTAGTGTGAAGATTAAAAGTTAAAATAGTAAAAGAAAAAAAACCCCTAAAAGCTACAATTGGTTTGTCAGAGATAACAATATAAAAAGATTTAAATTATGACATCAAAAACATAAACTGTGAAGACAGATGATAGAAGTCTAGAGTTTTTGTATAAGTTGTTGGCTTAAAATAGTTTATTTTAACTATAGGTTGCTTTATGTAAGCCTCATGATAACAACAAAACATAAAACTACAGTAGATATGCAAGCAATAATGAGAAAGGAATCAAGGCTTAATACTATAGAATATTATCTCAAAGGTAGACAGTAAGAAACAAAGAAAGGACCAAAAAAAAAAAAAAGGAAGGAAACCAAAAACAATAACAAAATGGAAAAAAATGGAAGCAGTGAATTCTTACTTATCCATAATAACCTTGAGTATAAGTGAATTAAATTGCTCAATCAAAAGACATAGAGTGACTGAATGTATAATAGAGACCCACCTAAGCTTCAAGGACACACACAGGCTGAGAGTGACAAGATATTCCATGCCAATTGGAATCAAAAGAGAGCATGGGTGGCTTTACTTATGTTTAATAAAACAGCCTTCATATCACAGTCAAAAGGGACAAAGTAAGTCATTATTTACTAAAAAGAGTTCAGTTAATCAAGAGAACATAAAACTCAAGTCAATAAATTGCATACTCATGTTTATTGCAGCAGTATTTACAATAGTAAGAACATGGAACCGACTGTGCTGCCCATCGAAAGTGGACTGAATAAAGAAAATGTGGTACATTTACACTATGGAATATTATGGAGCCATAAATAAAAACAAAATTATAAACTTTGCAGTAACTTGGATGGAATTAGAGTCGGTAATACTCAATGATTTATCACAGAAACAAAGATCTGAGTACTACATGTACTCACTCATAAGCGTATCCTGAACATTTATCATAATACTGTAAGATAGGGATTGGCGGTAGTGGGATGATGCCAGGGGAGGGAGGGGAACACATAACATCAATAAGGGCACCCAAACTTTACCTTTACAACTGCCACTTATGTACCTAACCCTGAATTGTACCCCACACCTTCAAAATTAAAAAAAAAACTTAAAAAAAAAAAAACAATTGTAAATGTGTATACACTCAACATTGGAACACCTAAATACGTAAAACAAATATTAATGAACATGAAGGGAGATTTAAATATAAATATAATGAAAATAGGGGACTTCAATATCCCACTTTCAGCAACGCATAAATCAATCAGACATAAAATGAAAAAGGAAATATTGGACTTGAATTGCACTTTTGATCAAAGGGACCTAACAGACATATACAGAACTCTTTATCAACAAAGCAGAATATATAGTCTTCTCTAGCACATATGATATACTCTTCAGAATAGACTGGATGTTAGACTACAAAGCAAGTCTAAGCAAATTTAAGAAGATTGAAATCATATCTAGTATCATTTCAGACCACAACAGTGTAAAATTAGAAATCAGTAGCAAGAGAAATCTTGTAAATCCACAAAAATGTGGAAATTAAACACCAAGCTCCTGAACAACCAATGGGTCAAAGAAGAAATAATTTAAACATTGAATAATTAAAAAATTAAAAATATATTGAGACAATGACAATGAAAACACAAAATACCAAAACCTATGGGAAGCTGCAAAAGCAATTTGAAAAGGGTAGTTTATAGCAATACATTTAAAAAGAAGAAAGCTACAAAATAAATCGTCTAACATTGTGTCACAAGAAGCTAGAAAACTAAGAATACACTAAATCCAAAATAAGAGGAAGGAAAGAAATAATAAAAATTGGAGCAGAAAAATAAAATAGAAAACAGAAGAAATATTGAAAGAATACAAAATACTGAGTTGGTTTTTAAAAATGAATAAAATCAAAATAAAATAAATAGCTAGTTCAATTAGAAAAAAAGATAGTGAAGACTCAAGTCATAAAATAAAAAAGTGAATAAATTACAACAGATGTCTCAGAAATAAAAATGATCATACAGGACTATTATGAACAATTTTATGCCAACAAATTGGGTAACCTAGAAGAAATGGATTAGTGTCTTAAAAATGCAACCTGCCAAGATTGAGTCAGAAAGAAATAGAAAGCCTTAACAGACCAATATTAAATAAAGAGATTAAAGAAATAATAAAAAACCTTCCAACAAAGAAAATCCCAGGACCAAGTGGCTTCATGGATAAATTCTACCAAACATTCAAAGAAGAATTAATACCATTACTTAAACTCTTCCAAAAAATAGAACTAGAGGGAATACTTCCAATACATATTATGAGGCCAGCATCACAGACAAAAACATCACAAGCAAGGAAAGCTATAGTCTATCTGCTAAACATTGATGAAAAAATCCCCAATAAAATATTAGCAAACTGAATCCAACAACACATCAAAATATTATATACATCATGCCAAATGGGATTTCTGCTTGGTATGCAAGACTGGTAGATTTGTGTATTTGAGGAAGGACCCCCCAAAAAAACACCCAGAATTATCTTTTGGAAGGTGGACCTCTTGTAGTCCAGGTGTTCCCCCACTAGGTAAGTGTTCTAAGAACCCATCAGCCTCAGTGTACCAGCTAGTGTTGCTGTGAGAGTCTGCATTTGGCTTCCGTGAATTTTTGGTTTTTTTGAGATTTTTTCAATGTGTTTTCCCATTTCACGATGGGTGATTTACAAATGCAACTGCCCACATCACTCTGAGTGTTCAGCGGTTTTTGACCAAAAATGGAATGATCCTGCATGCCCCACCCTCCCTATTTACCCCATCTTGCCCCCCTAGTGACTTTTTTTTTGTCTCCCTGGATGAAAAAAATCCTCAAAGGGAAATGTTTTGCCAATGTAGAAGAGGCTAAACAGCAGAAGCACTAAATAGTATAAAATTGACGTGTTCAAAAACTGTTGAGCAATATAAAAAGTATCTTGATAGGTGCATTGCATCAAACGAAGAACACTTTGAAGGTAACTGAAGTTTAAACATGTAAGAATAAATATACAATTTTTTATAAATGAATTGTTTTGGGGGGGTTAGCCTTGTACAAATCAATCAATGTGATACATTGCATTAACAGAATGAAAAATAAAAACATGATTATCGTCCGAACTCGGTGATTCATTCTTGTAATCCTAGCACTGTGGGAGGCCAAGGTGAGTGGATTGCCTGATCCCATGGGTTCGAGACTAGCCCAGGAACTTGGCGAGACCTCATCTCTACAATAAATAATTTTTTAAAAAATTAGCCTGGCGTGGTAGTGCACGCATGTAGTTCCTGCTACTTGGAAGGCTGAGGTGGAAGGATCGCTGGAGCCCAGCAGGTTGACGCTAGGGTGGCTGTGAGTATGCCATGGCACTCCAGCCTAGCCAACAGAGTGAGACTCCAAATAAAAAATAATAAGAAAATAAAAAAGTAATAAACTAGTTTTAAAAAAATAAAGTAATAGACTAGTTAAAAAAATGATTATCTCAATTGACACAAAGAAATCACTTGTCAAAACCCAACATTCTTGATAAAAACTCTTAAAAGTTTAGGTATGTATGAAATAAAAGTTTCTCAGGGTAATAGAGGCTATTTACCAAAATAAATAAATAAATAAATAAACCCTCAAAGCTAACATGATCAATGGGGCAAAATGGAAAAAATGACTTAGTATAAAACAAAGATTGCCCATTCTAGCTGCTTTTGTTCAGCATACACTGGAAGTACCAGCAAGGGCTATCAGACAAGAAGAAATAAATTGCATCCACATATGAGAAGAAGAGGTAAAAATCATTTCTTTTTTGCAGATGACATAGTCTTATAAATAAAAATTCCAAAGTTTCCACAAAAAATCTTGTTGAAACTAATAAATGAATTTAGCAAATTTACAAGATATGAAATCAGCATATAAAAATCAGTAACATTTTATCCAAATAATGATTGAACTAAAAGACAAATAAAGCAATCTTATTCACAATAGATTTTAAAAATTACTTAAGGGTAAATTTAACCAAGGAGGCAAAATATCCATATGTTATAAACTATGAAACATTAAGGGAAAAATTTGAAGACACAAATAAATGGAAAGATATCACGTGCTCATGAATGTGAAGAATTAATATGTTAAAATGTTTGTACTACCTAAAGCAACATACAGATTCGATACAATCCCTATCAAAGCCCCAAGGGCATACTTCACCAAAATAGAAAGCATGCTAAAATTTGTATGAAAACAGAAAAGCCTGAACAGCCATAACCTTTGAGCAAAAAGAATAAAGCTGGAAGCATCACATATTTTAATTTAAAATTATATTACAAAAGTATAGTAATGAAAAGAATATGATACTGGCATTAAACCAGACTCAAAAATCAAAGGAACAGAATAGAGAACCCATAAATAAATTCAAACATATGCCATCTACTAATTTTTGACAAAGTCACTATCAAGACAGAATGGAAAAAGAACAATCTCTTCAAATAATGGTACTGAGAAAGCTGAATTTTCACATCCTAAATGATGAAATGAGACTTTTATGCTATTCACAAAAGTCAATTCAAAATGAATAAAAGACCTTAGACTCAAAACTTAAAAAAAAAAATAGATGAGAACATAGGAGAAAAGTTTCTGGACATTGCCCTTTGCAATGATGTTTTGCTGTAATACACCAAAAGCTCAAGCCACAAAATAAGAATAAATAAGGAAGACTATATCAAACTAAAAAGTTCCTGCGCAGCAAAGGAAACAATCAATAAAGTGAAATGGTAGCCTACAAATTGGGAAAAAAATATTTTTGACCTATGTCTCTTAAGGTGTCAACGTCCAAAATATATAAAGAACACATACAACTCAATAGTGAGAAAAAAAAACTAATAACCCAATTAATAGTAAGCAAAAAACTTGGATAGACATATCTTCAAAGAAGATATAAAAATCACCTACAGGTATATAAAAAGATTCTCTACATCGTTAATAATAACGAGAATGCAATCCATAACCACTTTGAAATATTGCCTTGTAACTGCCAGGATAACTGCTATCAAAAAGTCAAAAGATAACACTCGTTGGAGAGGGTATGGAGAAGAGAAAACTCTTGTACACTATTTATAGAAATGAAGATTGGTACAGCCATTATGGAAAAGAGGATGGAAGTTTCTAAAGTAATTAAAAATAGAACTACCATATAACAACATTACTTCCTCGTGTATTCAAAGGAAATGAAGTCACCACCTTATGAAGATGTCTCAATGTTCCTTGAAGCATTATTCACAATAGCAGAAATATGAGTACAACCTAGTGTCAGGCAACAAATGAATACATAAAGTATTACACACACACACACACACACACACACACACACACACACACACACACCATACAATGGGATATTATTCTAAGAAATAATGAAATCTTGCTATTTGCAACAAAGTGGATGAGACTGGAGCACATTATGCTAAGTGAAATAAGACAGATACAGAAATAAAAATGTTGCATAATCTCACTTATATGTGGAATCTAAAAAATTCAATTATGTAGAGCTAGAACACAAAGTATTGGTTACAGGTAAAGCGTGTGCAGTCAGAAATCGGGAGATGAAGGTCAGAGGATACAAAGTACAAGATATGTAGGATGAAAAAGTCTAGAGATCTAATGTATAACATAAAGACTATAGGCAATAAAATTGTACTGTATTTGAGATTCATGCTAAACAAGTAGAGCTTTTGGCTGCTCTTACTAAAACAACAACAAAAAAAATAGGTAACTGAGATGATGAATGTATTAATTTGTTTCACCACAGTAAACATTTTACTGTCTATGTATATCCCATAGCATCATATTGCATACCTTCAATTTACACAATACTATGTATTTAAGATAACACTTAACAATCATAAAAATCCCCCCAAATGAAGCAAAGCTAAATGACATGCATATTTTAAGAGGGTTATATGAAAGTAATGGCATATGGAGATTATTCGCAGTGATTTTTTGGGCTGTTGGAATCAGAATGAGCTATGTAATTAGACAACCTGTTCATAATTATTACTGTGATTGACATTATTTGAAAAATGTTCACATTTTTTCATAAGACCTAGAATTATCATAATTAATGAAAACATTAGTGACTGATTGATCATAACTTCTGCCATATCCATATTGCGATATCTTTAAGGTTCTTGAATAAGTGTGCAGAAGAATAGGAATTTGGTTGTACACAATGAAGCACACATAGTGTTCCATCTTTGCATTTTCCCTTAGCTGCATCATATCTTGGATAATATGAGACAGGACATATTCAGCTTGGATGTTAAAAACAAAACATAAGGCAGCTGAAGAATGTAGTCACTGAAGAGACTCACAATTTAACCCACTTTATCTGTGTTCATCATGTTTTAGGTCATAGCAGCTCCTAAAAACATGTGCACGGTTTATCTGGGATTATGAGAGGCACATCTAAAATATTCTTATATAAATGTAATTGCTTTTTTACTTTATGCATTGATCAAGGCATCTTAGAGAATTTGTGGCTTGGCATTGGATAAAATGTGGTTGATAGTAGAAAGAAATAGGAACATATGGAGCACATTATTTGTTACTTGTTGTAATGTTTTATATAAAATCACAGAATAATGTTATATCAGTAGAGATCTCCCTGGAGTCTTGTGTTCATTTACCACTTTTTAAAAAGATTATGTAAACTTTTCGTTAAGTGCTTGTTTCATTGTAGGCATTGATGGTGATTATTTTTAAAGTTATCCTTCTTTTAAAAGAGATTGTAAAGATGTGGAGTACAAGTCAGGATTAGTTACATAAGTAGTCTATGTGCAGGTGAAGTTTGGGTCCCCAACTGGTCCTCACTTCCCCTGGTTTAGGGACAAGTACTCTTGGTGATGTTAAGTGCCTCTTCTCCTTCCCTTGGCAGTATAAAGTCATACGAATAGCCAATAGACACATGAAAGTTATTCTTCAGTGCCTACTTTAAATAAGTGGGTACACAAGTTTGACTTTAACATAAATGAGCTACTTTAACAAACTTCACAGGAAAATGATTGTTAACATCTTGGGCAAGTTTATTTCAAATATGAAATTTTGAAATGATAATTTTAAAAGTGTATTGCTATATGAAACCAACATTTATATTTGCTAGCTTTTACTTTTATTTTATATGTCATTGTGATTTAATGGTGTATAAAATATTAACTAGTCAGTTAAATGATAATATAATTTTTCACTAGCAAATCTAGCTAACATTTAATTAGTAAAGCTTACAATACTTTTAGGCATTTTAAAACTTAAAGTAAGGTAACAAAATAAAATTTACAAATTAAATGTAATGTTATAAAAAACATGAAGACTAAATAATTTCAAATTTTCACAAGTATGACAGTGTGTTATATGTTTACAAACGATGATAATTGCAAAGTTACAGGGACACCATTTCACATAGAAAGACCTGGTGGGACCAGCACCACTCTTCTCAGACCTGGAAATGACAATACAGGAATTAATATGGAAACATAAACAACCACGAATAGCCAAAACAATCCTCAGTCAAACAAAACAAAAGCAGGAGGTATCACATTCCCAGACTTTAAACTTTTTTATAAAGCCACAATTATCAAAACAGCCTGGTATTGGTACAGTAATAGTCATAGAGACCAATGGAACAGGATAGAGATTCCAGAAGCAGAAATTCAATTTCTCAACCAACTAATCTTCGATAAAGCCTCTGCCACCAACCACTGGGGAGAGGAGAACCCGTTCAGTAAATGGTGCTGGGAAAACTGGCTGACCACATACAGAAGATTAAACAAAGACCCCTACCTATCACCATACACACAAATCAACTCTAAATCACTCAAAGACCTAAACATAAAACCTCAAACGACACGAGGCTTAGAAAATGCAGGAGACACCCTTATGAAAATTGGAACTGGCAACCAATTCCTGATAAAAATCCCAAGTGCTCATGCCATAAGATATAAGATAGACAAGTAAGACCTCATCAGACTGACACGCTTCTGCAAAGCCAAAGAAACCATCAAAAGAGCAGGGAGACAGCCCACAGACTGCGAAAAATATTTGCCAACTGCATGTCTGACAAAGGCCTTATATCTAGTATCTTCAAGGAACTCAAACGTGCTGCAAAGAAAAAAACCAAACAGTCCCATTACAAAGTAGGCAAAAGATATGAATAGACACTTCTCAAAAGAAGACATACGAGCAGCCAACAGATACATGAAAAAATGCTCAGCCTCACTAGTCATCAAGTAAATGCAAATTAAAAATACACTGAGATACCACCTAACTCCAGTCAGGATGGTCATCAATAACGCAGAAAAAAAAAAAAAAAGATGCTGGAGTGGATGCAGCAATAAGGGAACACTTCTTCACTGTTGATGGGAGTGTAAACTGATACAACCTCTGTGGAAAACAGTGTGGTAATTCCTAAAAGATCTAAAAATTGACCTCCCATATTACCCCACATTCCCCCTACTGGGAAAACACCTGGAGGAACTCAAATCGCTCTATGAAAAAGACACCGGCACACATATGTTCATTGCAGCATTATTCATAATACCACATATTCACATGGACCCAACTGTGCTGCCCATTGAAAGAGGACTGGATTTAAAAAATGTGGTACATATACACAATGAAATATTACACAGTCATAAAGAAGGTCAAAATTATGAACTTCACAGCAGCCTGGATGGACTTAGAGTCTATAATCACAGAACCAAACAACTAAGTTTCACATGTTCTCACAATTATTCTCTTGAACAATTATTATAAGAAATTGATTATAAGAAAAGGATTGGTAGTAATGGGAAACTGCTGAGGGGAAGGAGAGATGGGATTGGCAGTAGTGGGAATCTTAATCACACCTTATCAACAAGGGTACTTAGATAATGATCATTGGTATATCTAACCCTGAATTGTACCCTACATCTTCAAAATTTTTTTAAATTAAAAAAAAATTTTTTTAAGAAAATATATAGATAAACATTTCTTTTAATTTTTTTTCTATCTAGCTCAGGCCTTTATATTTTTATCACATTTTATATTTTATTTTGTAAGTTTTCCTTGGAAGAAAGAACATCAGTAAATTCCAGCAGTTTCACAAGTGTCTTTATGTCCCAAAAAATCCTATGTACGCTTACATATCTGAGTTGAATAACCACACCCAAGAGGTATTCTTTCATTGAAACAATATGCAAAATATATACAATCCAAATTTATATCCATGTGATATTATTGATTCAAAACCCAGACATCAAATACTGGGGGAACTTCTCTCTCTCTCTATATATATAAAAAGAAATACCTGGTGGGTACTTTCCCCCAGTATACTTACTTTGTTTGACAGATCAATTGATGTTGAAGCAACGTGGCCATGGGCACTAAAAGCACTTTTACACATAACTTTCCATCTACTCTCACCTTCACAGTACTTTGGGTATGCTAATACCACACTGATCACATGGCATTAATAGACTGTACATTTATCAGTCTTTCATTTCATAATGGAAGTTGTTTGGAGGCAGGGATTTTGTCTTAACTATCTTTTCCAGGACCCTAATGCAAGGCCTCCTATATATATGAGGTAGTCAGTAAATAAATGTGGAATTAGACAGCATTGTTCAATAATTGTATTCAAATGTTCTTATTGGCTTAACTACAAGGATTATAAAAGTACCTGTCTTTGATGTTAGTTAGGCCATTGTTGGATGCATGGCTTACAAATATTTTTTTAGCATTCTGTGGATTCTCTTTACTCTCTTGATGATTTATTTTGCTGTGCAAAAAGTTTTAGCGTGATAAATTTCCACCTGTCAATTTCAGATTTTCCTGCATTTTCTTTTGTGGATTTGGCCACGAATTCATTGCCTATTCTGATGTCTAGGAGAGTATTCTCTAAGTTGTCTTCTAAGACTCTTATACTTCGATGTTTCACATTTAAGTCCCTTTTGAGTTAATTTTTGAGCTACTTTTTTCTATTTTGAGTTAATTTTTGTAAGTGGTGATAAGTAGGGGTCCAATTTCATTCTTCTGCATGTGGTTAGCCAGTTTTCCTATCACCATTTGCTAAATATGGTTTCCTTTCCCTGTTTGTTTTTGTTGGCTTTGTTGAAGATGGGTTGACTGAAGGTTTGTGGTTTTATTTCTGGATTCTCTGTCCTGTTCCATTGGTCTGTGTGTCTATTTTTGTATCAGTACTATGCTGTCTTGGTTAATGTTGCCTTGTAATGTTTGAAGTCTGGAAGTGTGATGCCTCCAGCTTTGTTCTTTTTGCTGAGAATTACTTTAGCTATTCAGACTTTTTATTGCTTCCATATAAATTTCTGTATTGTCTTTTCTAGGTCTATGAAAAATGATACGGTAATTTGATAGGGATTGTATTGAATTTGTAGATTGCCTTGGGTGAATGGAAATCTTCATGATGTAGAATTTTCCAGTTCTTGAGCATGAGATGTTCTTCCATGTGTTGTGTGTGCAATTCAGCAATCCCACTTCTGGGAATATTACCAGAGAAACATAAATTGTTCTACAAAAAAGACAACTGCACACATGTTTATTGCAGCACTATTTACAATAGCAAAGGCATGAAACCAACCCAGACATCCATAAAAATTGGACTAGATAAAGAAAATGTGGCACATACACACGAATCTTATGTAGCCACAAAGAAGAACAGAATCATGTCCTTTGCAGCAACATGGATGCAACTGGAGATCATCATTCTAAGTGAACTATCAAGAAACAAAAAACTAAATACCACATGTCTTCATTCATTAGCAGGCTCTAAACATAGGGCATGCAAACACAAAGCTGGGAACAACAAACACTGGGCATCGTTAATAGAGGGAGGGAGGATAAATGGGAACACAACAACCCACGGGGTACCATATTCACTACCATAGGGAGAGAGGGCTCAATAGAAGTCCAGACTTCATTTGCACACAATTTGCTTATATGACAAATCCTCACATGGACCTCACAATTTTAACATAATTTTATTTAAAAAAAGAAAAGTACTTTTCTTTATCTGTATCCAACAGATTATACCCAGATATTGTGAGCATTAAAAATGGAAATAAGACATTTCTTTACATAAACAAAAGAAAATATTAAAAAAATAGAAAAAAATATGTATTGATTTGACTACATGTATATCTACAGGCATGTCTATTTCTATGTCTGTATTTATGTTAATATCTATTTTTAATTTATATGTTGGTCACTACTGGTTATCATAAAATTGAACTATGTTTTAGAGAAATAATTGGTGCAATGTTTTGTGTCATAAAGACAAAGCCCTTATTGTGTGCTACTTGTGCTCAATTATGCAGTATTGTCCTATTTCTCTGTTTTCAGCTGTCCATCACTCTAGTCCATGTTCCCACTATCTATTCAGAGTTATTTCTCTAAATGTAGGTCTAATGATGTCACTTTCTAACTCCAGCTTTTTGACTAAGAACAGAGAATGTTTGATGATTTTTTTCTTGTCTATATCTCTGTCCTCATCATTAGTAATTTACCATGTCATACTTTTCTCCTTTGCCACACTAAACTCTGTAGTCCCTAAATAAACCATGCAATTTCCATTACTTTCCCCATATACTGCTTTCTGTCTAAAATGCCCCTTCCTGCCATTTTGTTCTAGAAAATTCAAATCAGTCTTGGATATTCAATTCCAACTCTGCCCTTCCCTCAAGCAAACAAGTCACCACCTTTTCATTGTAGTCACATGGCATCTTGAACCTACTTCCATTTTCACATATGGCAGGTTGTGTTTTAATATTTGCTTTCATCTTTGTCTTTCTTCTACTTCTATAAAGCATTTGAATATAGAATGTATGTATTTGTATCTCCCTATCCCCAGAACCAGGCATACTATCTGGGTTATAGAAGGTGCTTAATAAATACTTGTAGAACTAATTATATTATTTAATCTTCATATGTTTACAAATGAGATACCAAGGTCTAAAAAGTTTGAGTAACTTGTTCAAGGTCATACAGCTAATAAATGGTAGATACTTTTCTTTTTGTCTGGGGCTCTTCCATCAACTTTGTTGCTGTGTGCCTGCCTTTTCTCTTAGACATACCAGAAGAGCCATTTATGTTCGGATCTATTCTCCTAGAAAATTAAGTCAATGTGGTTACTTTGATGCAACCCACATCTGCCTTGAGAATTTTTTTGCTTTCTCCATGCCTCTGAATACCACACTACCACTTAAATTGGCCCAGTCTCTGGCTCTCATCTTACTTGTCTCTGGTTTGATGTATCTTTCTTACTTTCATCTTGATTTAGATTATTCTCTATTTTTTTCTTTTGCTTTATGATGATAAAGTCAAAGTATTTGTGTGGTATTGCTCTTCACTAAAATTATTCAGCACTCCTATAGGAACTTACCAATATCCTTACTCTTACTTCCTGTTTTTCCACCCACTACCAGTGATTGTGACTAGACCAAATATACTCTCTTTTAACTCCTCAGACTTTGACATATTCAGGCAGAAGCCATTTCAAGACATCAGGGAATATAATTTCTCAGATATATCTAATATTGTGCTATGAATCTTTAATAATTCTCTTCATAGATACTGCTAAATACCAATATGTCAAATGCTACTATTGTGAGAAATAACTTCTTAAAAAGTGGATTCTTTCTGAGAACGTATTTATATTTCTCTGCAGACTACCATTTATTGCCAAAATATTTTTAGCACCTTGCCCCTTATCTTAGACCTAGGCTTTTGCTTTAAGTTGCCTATAGAATATCTTTTTAGATGCTCACTGTCACTTTTTTTGCAAAATGTCTGAAACTAATATTTTTTTAGCTTGTCCTCCAAACCAAACGTTTTTCCATTTCCCCATTTCTAACAGTAATTCTTCCCACCTTCTAAAATTTTTATTAAGTTTAAAATCTATGTACTTATCTCTGAGTATTTTTTCTTTATCATCCACTAAGACGACAAATGCATCAAAGCATCATTGTTGGTTGATTTTTCTCATTCAAAATATGTCTAAGATCCAACAGTCCTTCAGCAACATCTTGTTCTGTACATTATCATCACATCCCACCTTGTGACTTCTGTCTCTACATTTATCAAGTCATCCTGTATACTATAGATAAGCTAATTTTTCCAAATCACAACTTTTATTATGTCATTATGTCTGTTACTGCCTATTTATTAAGACCAAACACTTCAACCTGATAATTGAGGATTCAAGCAAAGTAGACTTTTTTCATATTTCTTCTACCTGAATTTGCCCTTTTTAAAAGCAGTTTCTCCCATTTACCTGAGTAAACCCTCATTCTTCAACAACCCACTTTAATGTCGCCTCCTCTGTGAAGCTTCTCCTGAACGAATTAATCATTTCATCCTCTGTGTTTAACAGCATCCATCATAATATAATAGTTTGCTGCTTATTTGTACTTTTTTTTCTACTCTTGAATTCTTTAAGGTTAGGGAATAGGTTTTACTCATATATTCATCTCACAAGTGTAGAACAATATCTGGCATTGAGTAAGAATTTAATACATATTTGTTAAATGAAGAAGTGAATCAATAAAATAATGTGACAACTTTCTTCTTTTCCATGGTGTTTATTTATCAACTTTGCATCTACTCACATTTTCTTTCCGTTTTTGAAATGACTTTACACTGTTCTCCAAAAATTCAAATGCAGTATATTTTTGAAAACAGTTGAATACAAAATGATATATTTTATATTATTGTAACTAATTAAATGTAGGCACATATTCAACAACTCTAACTGGTGTGCTATATTAAGCCAGTAGAATTGATGGTTACTTTTAACATTAAACTTCTTTTAAACAGATTTTAAAGTACTCAATTTTATTTTTTGTGCTACATTTTCAAAGTATTGGATCATTTATAACGGTGACCTTAAAATATGATGGAAAATGATAATTACCTGTTGAATATTCACTACAAACATATTATTTCATTGTGTGCATGCACACACACAAACTTCAAATTTCTTTCAGGGGTGAGATCAAATTTTACCTCCTCCTTTTAACTTTTCAAAAAATTATTCTATTTTACAATACTGTTTTTCTCAAAATCTCTTTTGCACTTTCAATCTGTAAGGCGAAAGTTTTATTTCATTCTCTGTGGTCAACTATTTTTGTTTTATCGCTTATCTGATGTTAAAGTTAGGATTTTTTAACTTCATTTTTAAACTTTCATAATTTAAAGTAAACAGTAGACATTTAACCAATACTTAATAAGTTTGGCTGTTGTTGTTTTTGCTTTTGATGATGATAAGAGCCTCAGCCAGGGCTAACAAACTAAGATCATTTCTTATTTTATATTGACGCAGGTCCTTATAAAAAATTAGCACTTTCTCTGCTGGAAATTCTTTGTAGTTCTGTTAAATTGGGTTTGCCTCTGGCTATAATTTTTTTTTCCTCCTCAATTTAAAGTATTTGCTCTTCTGAGCTTTGTGAGTGTTCTCTTGATAGTTGTTTTCTCCTCTTTTATTCCTCTCTCTCTCTCTCAACCTACTTATGTGTACATAAGCCTTTTTTCTCAATTACATAATTTCATTGTCCCCAACAAGATAGAAGATGAATCTTTTGCTGATGACTTAACACTACCAAATTTTAAAACTGCTTATTGAAATTCTACTGACTAGGCAAAGGTTTGTTTTTGATTTTTCTCCAGAAACATGAAGCAATATGTCATATATATTTATATTTCTTTTAACAAGAAAGTTTTCTCTTTGAAATCTGTTTAGATTTTATTTTTAAAATTACATAGCTATTTACCTTATACTATTTAAAAAATTACTTATCTAGAAAATCAAGAAAGATTTCATAAATTTTAATATTGATAAATTGTATTGTTGCTAAATATTAAAAATTAGGATTTAAATGAAATATTATTTTAAATTCATTTTACATTGTTGTTTTACATCAGGTGTTTGAGTAACTTATAATAAAGCAGGCAACCACTATCTAAAAAACTGAATATTATTTTATCTTCAGGGTGAAATCATATCTTCAGTTGGTACTTCTTATAAATTAAAGTGTTCATTGGTCAAGTTGAAGTATAATTATACATTTCACAATTTCTCCCATTAATTCTAATATCAGATAGTTTTAACCTAAATTATTAAAATTGAATGAATAACAAGATTGAGTATCTGCATAAAAGTTACACTAAAATATTCAATTTGGAATTAATGCATGATTTTCCCTTATTCTCTATGTCTAGTGCATGTGTTTGAGATATTGTTGCTTTTTAGTGTACTTAAAATGAACAAAGTTAATACTGAGCATCTTAAGCTTAAATTTTTAAATCATAAGATTCAATTATACTCTCTTTAATTTGTGTGGAATTAAGAAATTAATTTGAAAAAATACAGTATTAGTTTTTGTTATATTTGTCACTTAATTCAGTTTGAGTTTGAACTTTTTATCTGTGTGCTGTCCAGGTATGAAGCAACCCTGTGAGACTCACAGTGCGGTTTGATTCCATCATTGTCACATAGTCCTCTTTGATGGAACAAAGACCATTGCTATTAAACTCTTAGAACAAAAATGACTGAAGAAATTAGATATATAAACCATAGAGTATAAAAAATAATGTATTAGAAAATAAACCTTAACACTATATACTTGAATGACTAATTACATTATTAATTAAGCACACTACAGACCACCTCTACAAGAAACACTTACGAAAGTACTGAACACAGAAGAAAAGGAAAAAAGAACAACAACGTTCTTTACAAGAGTTCAGGTAAAAGTTTAAACACACACATGAACCAAATCCAAAACCAAAAGAAAGACAACAAACAAACAGGAACAACAACAACAACTCTGTAAGAACCTTATGATAGGGATCAACTCTCACATTTCAATAATTAGCCTGAATGTGAATGGACTAAATGCACCACTGAAAAGACATAGAATGGAAAAATGGATAAAATATCACCAGGCAACAATATACTGCCTTCAAGAGACTCACCTCACTAGAAAGGACACTCACAGACTCAAAGTCAGAGGATGGGAAACAAATTTTCAGGTGAACAAAACACAAAAGAAAGGAGGATTGCGATCTTACTCTCAGCCAAAATACCCTTTAAGCTATCAAAAATTAAAAAAGATACAGAAGGCCACTACATAGTGATAAAAGATTCAATCCATCAACAAGAAATATCCATCCTAAACATATATGCACCCAACATAGGAGCGCCAACTTTCATAAAGCAGCTTCTAAGTATACTCAAAAAAGATGTTGACTCTAACACTATCATAGCTGGGGACTTTAATACCCCACTCACAACCCTAGACAGATCATCAGGACAAAAAATCAGCAACAAGATCCAGAACCTCAATGTGACTTTGACCAAATGGACTTAATACCTACAGAACACTCCACCCAACAACCACAGAATATACATTCTACTCATCACTGCGTGGAATGTACTCTAAGATCGACCACATACTTGGCCATAAATCAAGCATAAAGAAATTTAAAAAGATTGAAATTGTGTCATGCACCTTCTCGGACCACAGTGGAATAAAAATAAACATCAGCACCAACAAGTTTCCCCCAAAACCTACAAAGACATGGAAACTAAACAGCATGATGCTAAAGAACTCCTGGGTCAATGATGAAATCAAAACAGAGATTAAAAGATACCTGGAAACAAATGAAAATGAAGAAACATCTACCAAAATCTCTGGGACCCCATGAAAGCTGTAGTAAGAGGGGAATTCATGTCTCTACAAACGCACATGAAGAAAATGGAAGGATCACAAATTAACAGCCTAACAAGTCACCTAAGGAAACTGGAAAAGCAAGACCACCGAAACCCTAACTTCAGCAGAAGAATCCAGATCACCAAAATAAAAGCTCAAATCCGGGACATAGAAGACAAAAAGATAATACAAAAAATCAATGAAACAAAAAGCTAATTCTTCAAAAGGATAAGCAAGATCAATGGTCCCCTAGCTATACTGACCAAGAAAAAGAGAGAAAAAGCCCAAATAAACACAATCAGAAGCACAAAAGATGAAGTCATATCTGACCCTAAAGAAATACAAAAGATCATTAGAGACTACTATGTACACTTGTATAGAAACAAACTTGAAAACCTTAAGGAAATGCAGGACTTTCTGACATCACACAACCTGCCTAGGTTGAAACAAGAAGAAATTGAGACCCTAAATAGACCAATAACAATCAAGGAAATTGACTATGTAATAAGAAAGTTACCTACAAAAAAAAAGCCCTGGACCAGATGGCTTTCCAGCAGAATTCTATAAGACATTTAAGAAGGAGCTGATTCCAATCCTACTGAAAGTATTCCAGGTGATTGAGATAGATGGAACTCTCCCCAAATCATTTTATGAAGCTAATATCATATTCATACCCAAGCCAGGTAAAGACCCAACAAAGTAAGAGAACTACAGGGCAATATCTTTGATGAACATAGATGCTAAGATTCTCAACAAGATCCTAGCTAACCAGATTCAACAACACATCTCAAAAATCATCCATCAT